>ML781223.1:169118-179764 GCA_009831015.1 Picea engelmannii | reverse complement strand
TATTTCAATAATAAATTTAATGGAGAAATTAGAAGTGGGTTAACCCTAAAATAAGGAAAGTGGGGCCAAGTGACCTAGAAGATGTTTTTAAGGAAGCTACTTGGAGAGTATAAATAAGAGGCTAGGCTCTCTCATTTTAAAAACACTTGAGAATATTGAATGCCTATAGGTGTCTGAGGTAACAAAAATGATATCTAAGCTGAAATTCTGGGGAAAGTGAAGAAAATAAGGCCGAAATGCAAGGAAGGATAAATCATTTTGATGGTGCTTTCTAAGGTATGTTATTTACAGGTCATCTCACCATTTTCACTATAACTTTTTTTCTATAATGATTCAGATCCTGAAATTGCTATGAAATTGATAAAACATATCCAAGTATATGTGGTAAAAAATTCATCTTGTGGGTCGTTGTATTTTGGGAGTTACACTCTGTGGAAAATAGGGTTTGTGGCTAGTCCTGAAACTAGTCAAAAACAAATGTTTCAGGTAAAAACGTCATAACTTCTTCATAACAGATCCAAATTCAGTGAGAAAAAATGTGTTGGTTAGGTTACAGTCTTTGGTATGTTTTGTAATAGTTTCATATCATTTCAACAAATATTCCGTGTGGGGCACGCTCTACAAGGTCTCTCTCTAGAATAAGCCAGAATTCAACAAGGTATGCCATTTTTGCTATAACTCCATTTCTGAGAGGTTCCAAGTAGTGAAACTTGGAGGAATTGCACAAAACACACTAAATAACATCATGTATTAGTTTCTGATATTTATACATTATAGGTACAAAGTTATGATTACTTCAAGTTAGGGTTGTTGACTAATCCAAAACTAGGCATGTGAGACTAAAGAAAAGTTTGATGAAAATGCTAGTCTCTTGTTGTTAAAGTTAAGGAAGGTTTGCAGGAATGTGATCATATACACCAGGTCTATTACAGAGCTACAAATCATATTTGGATGATGAAATTGATGAGGGCTTTTGGTTGAGGTACATGTTGAGTACATGGTTGAGACAGTAGTTGATGAGTTGGCACATACATGAGTTGCATAGTTGATGATGTTGGTACATATTGATGATTCATAGTTGATGAGTAGTTGGCACATGATTGGTACATACTTGGTACATGGTTGGATGCACTTGTTTATGGTATAGGTTGATTACAGGTTATTTGGTATAGGTTGGTGCATGGTTGATGCACTTGTTTATGGTACAGGTTGATTATAGGTTGAGGTACAGGTTGGTGCATGGTTGATGCACTTGTTTATGGTACAGGTTGATTACAGGTTGATGCATGGTTGATGCATGGTTCAGATTTATTGGTACATGTTTACAACGGTATATCTCACAGTGACAGGTTGACAGTGGTTCCATCATTCTACTTCTACTTCAGGGTGGCAGGATGGGGCAAGGATAGGTGGTTGTAGCCACCTTTCGGTTGTAGCCGGAGAACATAGGGGGTTATAGCCTCCCTCTGGTTGTAGCTAGAGAATTCGGGAGTTAAAGCTTCCCTCAGGTTGTAGCCTGAGAAACTAGGGGGTTGGAGCCTCCTTCTAGTTGCAGCTGGAAAACAAAGGAAGTTGGTGCTTCCAATGAATGTAATTCTTAAAGACATATAAGAAAAATCATGATGTGGTTTTCTCCCAATTTGGGTTTCCACGTAAAATACTAATGTACTGTGTATGTGTGTGATTGTTCATATGTTCATTTCTCATTATTGGATGATAATTCTACATTGACATAACACTTGGATTATTTGGTTAAAAAGGATTATTATTTCTCTATTATTGATTCACCCCCCCTCTTAGTAATCCAACATCCACGACACTAGTTGTGACAAGCTAGGTAATTTGGAGGGTGGTCATGTCATTTATGGTGCGTTGATTTGCTCGGATTTAGGAGGAAATGACAAGGATTTAGAACTGATGCAAACTAGATGTCCCTATTTTCTATGGACTGGGTAGTGGTTTCTATTTATGGTGACCTATGTGTCGAACATTATTCATGTGTCTGGAAAAGGAATTCCAGTAAATATGTGTTATGGATCTGGGCTTGAAGAAATTTGGGTTGTCTAATTTATTTATGTTTCGTAAATTTTGTAGTGAAATGCCTTTATACATAGATATGGTGGATTTACAAGGAGAGGGCAATGATTTAGAACCATTTCCAAGTAAATATCATGCTTTTATATGGGTTGGGTAGTGCATTTTATTTATAATTATAGGTATTTTGAAGGTAATTTGTTTGGAGAGGGGACATTTTAGTAAACACTCATCATCTACCGGAGTGTCATCTACTGGAACTTAAATCAATTTGTGCTTGGTGCTATATTTATCTTTTGAAAATTTCCTCGTCAAAAATATTTTTTACTTTATTTTTTACCAAGTTGTGCAGAGGCTTTTGCTATGACCATATCTTTGCAGTCGAAATAACTATTTATTTTGTGCGTCCACACTGCGGACATGTATGGCGTGTGCATAGGAAACAATTGTTCTATTTTCGAGCATTGTGTAGAGGATCGATGCCACTGATGCTCATAGGTTGTTGGGCTTCCATAGGTCCACATTTCAAATAGTTTTGTGGCACGAGTTGTGACAAGCTAGGTAATTTGGAGGATGGCCAAGTCATTTATGGCCCCTTGATTTGCTCAGATTAAGGAGGAAATGACATGGATTTAGACTCGATGAAAAGTACATGTCACGTTTTTCTATGGACTGCATAGTGGTTTCTATTTATGGTGACCTATGTTATAGATGTTATTCATGTGTCTAGAAAATTCATTTCAATAAATATGCATCAAGCACTGGCTTTGAAACAATTCCAGTTGTTTGATTGATTTAGTGAAATGCCTTTATACTTGGTGTGTTTTTTTAGGTTGTGCGTAAGCTTTTGCTATTGTGATATTTTTATGCTCTTCATTGGCATATGCTCTGCAAAGAAAATGCTTACTCTAATTTCAATCCTTGTACATGGAATCCATAATTTCAACCCTTGTGCTAACAATTCATGCCACTTATGGTCTGGCATTGGCGCACTTGGGTGCCTCGACACTTATGCAGGTGACAGAGATATGTCATCAACACTTCCACATAAGTGTATTCCCCATAGAGTCGATACTTGGTCTATTTAACACTCGGTCTATTTTCAAACCTTGTGCAGAGAACTAATACGACTCCTCTTCCAGCACTCTGCACTTCCGCACTTCTAATACTTCAAATAGTTTCAAAAATACATTTTATATTTGCAAGCCACCCAAGAGAGTAGAACTTGCATTTTAACTTATTTGTTGTGTATGTAAATTTATCGATCATGGTAATTTGGACCAAGAAAATATGAGTGGTCAATGCAGACACAATTTTACTTTACCATTTTTCAGGTTGATTGTAGGATTTTGCATGATCATATTTCTATAGTGCGGACAACCATATCTTTGACACATGTGTAGTCTGCAGAGATGTCTGTCAAACATGCAAGAGTTGGTATTCTCAGTGTTTGTGCATTGAATTCATACAATCAGTGCACTTGCATATGCGAATATCCACGCCTGTGCATTTCTGCACAGTGTGCAACCATATCTCTCGCACTTCCACATTTTGCACAAGTATGACACCTGTGCAACCAAGGCTTAGTCTATTTTCAACACTTGTGCAGAGAATTCATACAAATCACTATGCCACGCTGCCACACTTTTGTACTTATAATACTTCAAATAGTTTCCAAACGACACTTTCTATTTGCAACATACCCAAGAGAGTAGAACTTGCATTTTAATTGATTTCATGTGTATGTAAATTTAGGATTCATAGTAATGTGAAGCAAGAAAAGTTATTATAGTTGCTAGTTATTTTTCAACTCTATTCAGTTGGTGATTGCATACAAGTTATTGAATTGGGGAATAACAATATAAATTCTTTATTTTGAAATCATAGCACCCACACTGTATTAACCTTTTTCTTTGCAAAGCCATGAAATAGATTACCTGGAACATAAATGAAATATCGAAGCTATCTTATCACATGTTCAATGGTTTAAAATGCATTGGAACAATAGAAGAAAATGATTGGTCGAATCCATATCTTCTGCACTTCCGCATTTCGCACAAGCATGACGACCACACAACCAAGGCTTAATCTATTTTCAACACTTGTGCAAAGAATTCACACAACTCAATGTGTCGTGTTGTCACACTTCCATACTTCTAATACTTCAAATCGTTGTCAAACAACACTTTCTATTTGCAACCTACCCAAGAGAGTAGAACATGTATTTTAATTGGTTTCTCACGTATGTAAATTTAGGATTCATAGTAATGTGGAGCAAGAAAAGTTATTATGGTTGCTAGTTGTTTTTAGTTCTATTCGGTTGTTGATTGCATACAAGTTATTGAACTAGAGCATAAAAATACAAATTGTTTATTTTGAAATCATGGCACCCACACTGTATTAACTTTTTTATTTTCAAAGCCATGAAACATATTACCTGGAATAGAAATGATTGACCGAAGCCATATCTTTCACACTTCCACATTTCGCACGGGTATGAAACCCACATAATCAAGGCTTAGTCTATATTCAATAGTTGTACATGCAATTCATACAACTCATCGCATCTTTCTCCCAAACTTCGCACTTCTAATAGTTTCCAAATGACACTTTCTATTTGCAACCTACCCAAGAGAGCAAAAATTGCATTTTAATTGATTTCATGTGTATGTAAATTTAGGATTCATAGCAATGTGGACCAATAGAAGTTAGTATAGTTGCTATCTATTTTCAGTTTTATTTGGTTGGTGATTGCATACACGTTACTGAACTGGGGCATAATAATATAAATTGTTTATTTTGAAATCCTAGCACCCACGTTGTATTAACTTTTTGCTTTGCAAAGCCATGAAACAAATTACTTGAAACATAAATGAACTATGGAAACTATCGTATCACGTGTTCAACCATTTAAAATGTATTGGAACAGTAGAAGAAAACAATTGCTCGAAGCCCATGGAAAAAAGAATGTAGAAACATAGATGTTGTGTTGAGAAAGAGCTCGGAAAAATAGTATCGAAGGCTTGTATAGTTTTGTCAGATTTGTAATCATTGAATTGAAGATGGAAACTTTTACACAGTCTCTGCCATATATAAATCTTAGTGAAACAACATGATTCACTATGTTTTTGGTTTGATATTTAAATTCTATATGAATATACATTTATGTGAAACAATTAACTTGTCATTTGGAATCTTCTGTACATATTTGTATATAATACGCCATTGAATAAGACATATTTCACTTAATGCAGCGATTAAACATCATGTTTATTATTGAATTTTGATTGCATTTGGTTCTATCTAGGCCAATTAAAATATTATTATTAGTGAAAACTATTGACAATAATAATATATAAACACCTAGTTCAATGTTCATTAAAATTTTGACATAATTTAATTGTAAAAATTCAATACAAGAAAAATGCAATCTTAACAATGGCCAATAAACACTTTGGATCCAAAATGCATATACAATGCAAACACTATTGCTGCTATGAAAACTATATAGATAACATGTATATACAATGTATATATTGTTATGCATCAACATTTAGATCAATATAAAAAATAATTAAATTATGGTTCTAGTTTCTGCACAAAGAGATGGAAAATAATACATAGATCTCATGGTAGATGTAACAACACACTATTTTCATTTGATGTCTATCCCACATGCAGGGCGACATTGTCCTCATTCAATGTAAATTTTCCATGCACTTGAAAATCACATAACATATAAACAATACTTGGATTTGTTTTGCAAGTATATTTCAAATGGCATTTCTCTCAAGCGAGGACGCAAATCATGCATTGTAGGTTCTTTGGAAGTGCATTGCACACTATTTTTTTCCATCATGCATGCAATGGCACCCATACAATGTTTATATACAAAAGGGAATCATTGATTACATCTTACACAGTCAAACATTGTGTTTTTTTATCGAAGCATATGCGTGTGCAGGAGAACTGCAGATTACATAGACATGTTCAAATGGAGTCGAATATGCATTTTCTGCTATCAATATACCTTGAACCTATTTATGCAATACAAAATTCAATAATTTAAACTACATGTGTGTGTGTGTTTAAATAATCTTGTATACAAAATTTGTAGATAGAGTTGCCAATCTATACTTACAACTTTTGTTGAGGCAGTTAGTTTTTTCAGATATTTGACCACTTCTCTTGTCAGTTGCATTATAATTGTTGATTGTGTTGTGTGTAATACGTTTTCTTTTTCATGTCTTGTCCTCGTTATATTTTTAAATAGAAAAATGGGAAATTTTCTTATCTGCAGTTGTCGTTCCAGTGAAGCAAAGAAATGTTCACATGACTCAAACATATGCAATTGATATATAGAATATTGTAATCATTATATAATTTGACTTAAGATATATTAGCATATAAACGATAAAGTGTTGACCATGGAAAAGCATTGAATTTCTTTGTCATTTTATGTGATTGTTTGGGTCCTCCATCGAGACAATATTATGAGTTGCAAAGTTGCATCATCATATAACAATTATAGAAAATAAACAATATGAAGAACAATTTCCATATTTTTTTTCCCAATTGCACAATTTACACTTTAATATACATATCTTTCCAATTGTTGTTATTGCACATCGATATTTTCTTCACCTGTGCCTGTTCCTGATGCAGTTGGGTATGCAACATTGGTTGGTTCAATTCCAGGTATTTCTACTTTGCTTGAATTGAACATAGCAATTTCCAAATTGCATAGGTACCTGATGCTATTTATTTTTCATTTATAAAAGAGTCGACCTATAAATAGATGCCTATGTCTTGGTTACTATCAGGCTGTCTAGATGAAAAAAATAGTTTATGGATATTTTCCTTTGATTATGTTGTTGGGCTGATGTTTGCAATGCATAAGTACTAATACTTCCCTAACTTGCCGAACTTCTCCTACTTGGAGCATTGAATATGTGAGCGCTAAGAACATACAATATATGCTATACCATCTTTACATTGACATATGCTCTTCTTCTTTTTTTCCTCATTTTTTTCCCACCAGATGCATATTAACTATGCAATACACAAAATTGCATTGTACACTACACAATACATAATACTGCAAAAATATTAATTATATGTATAAGGTTAAATTGTTAAAATGCCTACAAATGCAGAGGATTTGTGAACTGTAATAGACATTGTAATACATTTAAGTGGTTGAGAAGAAGACACGTAAATCATAACATGATTCTAAGATTCAGAACAACATATTACAACAAGGGTCTTTGGCATTGTTACATTGCAAGAAATTCCTCAAAGAACTCGGGAAGTTGTCAATGCATCGACTAGCTCCATTTCACCTGGTACAAATCAACAAACCAAGAGCAACAAAGTTGGTGGCAGTGAAGTGTTAGTGGCTCAAAGGCCTTATGGATGGAGGACAGCCAAAGGCCTACTTTGACGAACACAGGTCAAATTCACTGTGAAGTCTCAAAGCATTACACGAGCCACTATAGAATAGTACCAACTTAGCACACAAAGAAAATAGTGAAGCACATAATAGGTATAATTGCAGATACATTAGAAGGACATGACCTGCTCCAGTGACATAAGAGAGAAAGACAAGTCAACAAGTCAACAGATTTGGTAGATATCATCCAACAGGTAAATTTATGGGCATCACACATGAAACTGGACATGATGACATGTTGGCATGGGAGATCCAAGGGTTATACAATGTTCCGCAACATCAAAGTGTCAAGCAGTCTAATCCAGCCAGATCATACACATACAGTGGACACAGGAAGTTATAATGCCACATTGTGGGAGGGCCATCAGTAGTACGATGAATCATTACCGTTAGACATAACATTTAAGGAACCTAGATCTGAATTTCAATGTATCACTTCAGGAACACCGATGCATGGAGCTAGCTGGAAAGCATGAAGACATCGACACCAATTTATGATTGTCTTCCCAACTATTTATACGACTTTCCAGGACCATAGTATTCACACCCAACCTCCAATTCTCCACAAACAAAGCTCCCATCAGTTGTCAATTGAGCAGCTCCAACAACCATTCAACCATTAGGTCCATTTATCCCAGGAATTCTTGTTCCATCACAAAGTCCCCACATCCATCGATTTTCCTAGAAAGCATGCAACTTTGTACAGTTTGCAGTCCATGTAGACGGCTTTTGCAAACCTAATGTTTCATTCTCATGTCGGTTTATGATGAGAAAAAAATTGTTGGGAAGGGGACCCAACCTACAGTTCATGAGAAATATGTTTATCCTAGACAAGTAGTTGCTTGAACTGTTCTTTGAAGCTCTTGCGATACGTATGCTCTCTAATCTAACATATGTTGTATGCGTCGCCATGGATCAACACCTTTGTTGAACCCAGATGCCCCATTCTACAAATTTTCCCCTCTGTCGGTTCTACTTTTCCATGTCTTCATCGTTATCAAGAAATCAGAACCAAACACAAGGATGACCGTGGTCCTGGCCATTAAATCAATTACTCTGTGCTAATCCTTTGTAGTTTCCCGAGTAATTGGGCAAATTTCTAGTTGTAGGACTTGTTCTAGTCACTGCTTGGATTTTTGGGCTGCGGGATGAAGTACGTCTATCCTTCGCCAGTCGAGAGAAAACCCAAGAAGAGAGAGGTCGTGACCTAGGAAAAATGTGGACCAAATACAACTGCCACCTCTGGGACTAATCTACTCATTGGAAAATTTGTGTCAGGTTGCAAACATATCTCAGACAAGTGATTTTCACTTACTTAAGAAATGTGCAGCTATCCAACCTAGTCACATTCAGAACTCTCACAATTCAAGATAACATTTTTCTGACGTGACAATATCAGTTCACTCGAACACAAATTGCTAGTCATATTCTAGATTCTAGTTTCCATCGATGTGCAAATGTTGCATCTCAACATTGATCTTTTGTTGAACATTGAAGTTATCCATTGTCAAAGGACTTAGAATATTACAAAGACTCAATGCTCCTTACATGGGAAAATGTTGTATAAACTAATCCATGTCTTCGCACCCTAGCGAGATCAAATGCAATGTTGTCCAATGTTGGAACCTATGATCTATGTATTGTATGTGCACATGCAAGTTGAACTGGGAATTGTTTATGGATTTTCAAATGACTTGTCCTTGTTTTTGTTGATATTGGTTTCACTATATACAATATGGGTATCCACTCAAGTGAAATTTCTATGCTATATAAATAAGCTAACCTTGTATCCTAGTGATGTCCAATATGTGGATCATAAAACTTTATCCATAAAACATCAACCTTATCTGTTTTGGTGTATGCTTTGACTATTCCATCTACACCATTCACTAAACCATATTTTGAATCATAGTTATATGCATATATTTCAACAAGCATATCTAATTTCAGAACAAGTTGTGAAGGAAAAGTTGTTGTATGTTCATGGTGTCGCACACCACCATGTTCGTCTTCCTCTTCATCAATTGCATTGATTAAAATTTCATTGCCAGGCATAAGCGATAGCATAGAACTGTTATGCAATGCAACATTTTTTTTTTGTAAAACAAATAAGGGAATGTTCAGTGATTTGGACCAGGTCAGATGCAATTCATGTTGATATATTCTAGATCATCTCTGATTTGGTTGTTTTCCACATCCTATTCAGAATTGCAATAAATTTTTCATTTGTTTGTTGTATTGTAGTATGCAATTCATAGCACTTTACACTATCTCTCCAATAATCATATGTTGTTCTTTTCATGTTCATGGTAGGGTGCTAAAAAATTAGGGAATCATGTATGGTTTGTGCTTGATAAAGATCACCACAAAATACCATATCTATGTTTCCAAAGTACATTGTTTGTACATGTTTTATGTTTCTTAGCTGACTATCAATAGAAAATAAGAATCGACTTTCGACCAAAGAAGCTCTGTCAATGAGCACAAGTTATAGTTCTTGATAAATCTTTGACAACTTGTCTAACATTTTTATGCTAAGTGGAACGAATTGAGACTTGTTGAAATGAATTAGAAATGCAGAGTGGATTTTTGTTCCACCTGCATTGTAAGAAAATTTACTTGTGTATGCGAGTATCAATCCATTTGGTTTCAAAGGATTAGTTGTGTTATATTCATCGTGTATTCATATAAGCATTTGTAATATCATTTTTGTTTTGAAGATTTTCCCTTTTCCTGATTTACTCGTAAGAAACAAGTACAATGGAATCTGCATGTCCCTTAATTTCTTTAGCAGAATTTATTTGATGATTGCTTGTTGTTATCTGTTAAACATTATTCTAAGTCTGCAATATTCTCTATTCTCAAGAAAAAATGGATGACCCGTGACTTCGAATCCAAGATTAGTTGTTCTTTTTCTATTTTGTCCTTCATCACATTGCAGGTTTGGTTGCAAATCGTACTTTTCACAATCAACTATGTGTGTTCCTCATTCAGTCAATGTACCATCAATGCCAAGAAGATCATTGTCTACTTGTTGAATTTTAGTTTCCATATCACTTAGATTGACATTGTATGTAAACTTAGCTTCATTGGATAGTATTATAGTTTCGTGAAAATAATAAGTAGCTTCATGTTGGTTGTGGAGCTTGATTATCTTCCT
>ML781223.1:133414-168768 GCA_009831015.1 Picea engelmannii | reverse complement strand
TTTTGGAACCCCCCCTTGGCCGGGGTTTGGGGGCAACGCCCCCCAAGAGAATTTTTTGGGAAAAATGCCTTGTAAAATATTGTAATTTTGTAGTCAATCTGAATCGTCCATCATTAAGTTGTAGATTCGACAATAGAAGTTATGTTAGGGTTTTTTTCCCTAGGAGGAAACCCTCTTTTATGTATGAGAGAGTTGTATTGTAGCTGTGTATGCAAGTGAATATTATATTATGAGAGAGGAGATTGTGAGAAACAAAGAGGAAGTTACATCAGGTATGTTGTAGGTTGTATCCCTTCATTTGTTGGATAATAATAAAGGAATGACTGGAAATTTATCTAGTGGACATAGCCCATATTGGGTGAACCACGTATATCTATGTCTCTATTGTATTGTGTATCTTCTGTGTTTTATTTCTGCATATGTTTTAAGATATTAATGTGTGATCCTTTTTTTTCTAACACTTCCCATGTAGGCCAATTATGTTTTAATGTATATTCACTTTTTTCGAACATGGCATATAGAAAAAGTTTCTCTCTACAAAAAAATTCATAATCAATGTACTTGTTATATTTGACGAATCGCATCACATTTGGTTTTTTCCTTTTCGATATGTGTGTACCATATTTTCTGTACTTGGAGACAATTTCAACAAGGTAGATATTCTTAATGGCATGTGGTTGTTCAATATAGTAATCAATAATAGAGTGGCACATCACATATTTTGAGTCATCATGTTATTGTTTCAATATAAAGTTTGGTTTAAGGACAAATGTGTGATGATGTATTGGAGATCTAATTATAAAGATACACTCTCATGAACTGTTATTCAATGGCAGAAAAAACACAATATGGATTGCTTGTTGGGCGAACATTTGTTGAAGATTCAAAATTATATTTCCAAGCATATGTATAATTTGCATAACATCGATTTTTATTTTTTCATGCTCTTTGTGTATCCTTCTAAATTCATTTGTCATAAATTTTTCAACTTTAGTCATATATGAACTGCAATATGATGATGTCGCATATTCATTCAAAACAAATTGTGCATCTGTGTTTGCATTCCATAAATTTGACTTGTCCTTTGCAAAGTCGTTGTTCCAAATATGTGAAGGTTTTCATTTTAGAAAAATTGTCGGATGTTTTGGTATGCAGTGTATTAGGCATAAGTACTCATCCTTTGCTATTCCCATTTGAATCAAGAATTCTTTGAAGTCAATTAAATTGTCGTAGTTTTTTTGGTCTAGTGATGCAAATGGGCACTTTGACTTTTTGTTGACAACTTTGTCTAATAACTCAATCGATTCAAGAATCATTTTCATTCTCATTGGTGGCATAGGGAAGTTGTATCGACAATGTGAATTCTTTCATTTCTTACAACTTCTTGTATGGGAATGCCTATGTAATTTGGCAAGATATAGATGTAGATGATTTGTGTCATAGGTTATGTAATTGTCCAAAATATTTATAATTTCTGAATCACTATTCTTTCCATATATTGGTGCATATTCTATCCACAACAACGCATGTTCATGTTTGCTTCCTCTATTCTAGAATTCTATCACAAAGTAGTTGTCCAATACTTTCCCAAAAATTATTTTGTCATGACATATCAATTGCTACAAAGAATTGATTCTATGTCTATAGTAATGACTACAAGTGATTGGGTCCTTTCTTATCAGGTAACCAATGTCCTTATCTTCCATTGTTTCCATTTTTTATATTTCTATACAAATCAATCAATGTATATACCAATTCATGTCATTGATGCTTTGTACTCGTGAATGTGACGAAAAGGTCGGAGGCCTGAGTTGCCATATCATTGAAAATACATTTTTCTTGATATGTTGGAAGTAATCAGGAAAAATGCAAATATTTTTGAAATCTATGTATCCAATATCAAATTTAAGTATCTTTTCCAAATTTGGTTTGTACTTCACATCTTTTTCCAATAACTTTCTTCCTCATAATTGTCCTTTTTTTATTTGCATCCACATGCAGGAAAACACTTTGTCTATTTTTTTTCACACTGTTTTGAATAACAAATTCGTTGTGTGATATGAGAAATTGTTGCTAGCATGTAGCAATTCCCATTTCACTATTTTTTAGTAACTAAATCTTTTTAAAATGTCATTATCATGTGGATTCCCATAGAATAGGGTTGGGAATTTCATCTCTTCTACGCATTTGTCCATGAATATTCCAAGTGGATGTTGTCCTTCAGTAGGTGTGACTTTAATGATCGTGTCCTGCAAATCATGGATGCATTACAAGTCTCTGAATCCATGTACCAATGTTTCACTACGTCTCTCACAATCGGATCATATCTCCATATCACTCTCACAATCATAATTTGTGTTTTATATGAATTTTTTACTAACTTGTTGGAGAACATCAGTCCATTCTTTGTTTATATTGATGTTTCTAGCCTTGTATAAAGCTCTAGAACATAATTCTTTTAATGTTCTCATGACAATGTTTACACGTACTCTTCCAGTTTGATATGCATTTCCGTATTGCATTCATCTTTTCAATGCAATTGCAATTGTCATTGTTTCATCCATGGATTGTGGCAATGATTTTTGGACAATATCCATATGAAAAGGCACATTAATCATGGATGTTTTCAAGCCCATATGTGATTGTTTGTAGCCCCATTGTCTAATTTGTGCAAATGCAATTCTAAGTGATACAAGTCTCTCCTTAAGTTCTGAGAGTTGGCTTCCAATTGGTAATGGCATGTTGCGTCTTATATCGTCAAGTGTTTCAAACCATTTCAGTTTCCCATTTTCAAGTGCTCTTTTGCAACTAATACATATCTTCTTATAAAAGAATGTTTTGTCACATGCAGTCAAGAGCATATATTCTTTCTTCAATTCTTCGTTCAAGCATTTAATGTTCTTTGAAAAATGGAATTGTTCACAAATTGCACATATGTTCCTAGGTGTGTCTTGGATGAATTTCACATAGCGTCAACGTGCTTGCTTCTATTTTACATCGATATGATCACTGCATGAACATCCACTTTTTCTTTTTTGTCCAGATTTGGCGTTGGATTGTATTTTTTTTAATTTCATATATGCTACTCTTGCTCTTTTACTACCATGTGTTGTTGCATTGATTGAATTTCCATATTGGCCATGTAGATGTATTTTCACCCCATGTTGGGTGGGGAACCCACAATTGCAATTGTTTCTTTCACGTATCATATTTTTTAGTATATGGTAACTAAGTCTATTATTCTCAATTGTAGCTCTCTTTGCTTCATGACAACCCATTTCAACCATTGCACTGCTATTTGATAATGTTATTTTATCCTCACAATGTGCATCATCTCTATCTTGGTGTCTTCTCGGTACATGTTCAGGAACCAATACATTTTCATGCATACATTTTCTCAATGCTAGTACTGCATCTCTATCATGCTTGATTCCACTTGTATTCATTGTACTTCTCCCTTAGCAATGGCTCATAGTGAACGTGAACTGTATGTGTTTCAAATGAGAACACATCAATTGTTCTATTTCAGTTCAAGTTATTAGAATACAAGTCGAAAATATTGTTACCATGGAGGGACCACACTTGGATATTTACATTGAAAATGAATGATATCCATTGCAAATAGAACGCCCCACCTTCTTTATTTCCTTTTTCATATGGCATTTCCATATTTACAAGATACTCTTTCCAATTCACAATACTTGTTGTATTTCCTATCAGATATTTGTGCAAGAAATGCAATGCATTCTGGTCACCACTTTTCATTGCATTGCAAAAGGATTGGACACTGTAAGTATCAAGGATTTTACATCAAAGTCTATGGCTATATAATAGAAAATTAATCAGAACAAACTATCATTGAAACTAGATACAACATGAATTGTTTTGCTCAATCCATAAGAATGAATCTTATCCATATTACATTTCCAATAGTATTCAAGGTTTTTGCACATCATTGAAAAGTAAGTATTAGGTTGTTCAATATTGCATCTGGATATTTTTTTGTAAAACAATGGTTCGTAGTGGCCGCTAACAGGATTTGTATCATGAAACAAGATGCAATATGGATCTGCATTTGCATTTATGTTGAAATGTAAATAATTTGTTTTTCTTGTTAGTGAACAAACTTCAATCGATATATTTAACCATTTGTCTAACCATCAAATGAAAAATGTATCTCCCCATAGTCCTCTCTAATTTTCATTTACATTTGAATATGCAGACAACCACATTTTTCGACAGATATATCTTTATGTCACGAATCCCATGCAATTTGTACAAGGAATCAGATCCTAGCTCAAACTCATATGATTCCAATGCCTCTTTATCTCCATTGTCCAAACAAACCAAGAAATGATATATTAATCCATTTTGCAATTCAATGGAAGAGTAAAATAGGATGTGCAGTGTATCAAACAAACAATCCCCATAACTATATGAAAATGCATCCAATATTAAAAGAACATGGTCAATATTTCCATGCACAGTGCATTTCTCCTTGCTTTCATAGTTTTCAACATCTATTGTATCTTCCATGTTTTAGTTTATGTCATTCAGATGATGCTTAAGCTATGTCTATAGCATTGAGAAATCGAAAACCTAAAATTGTAAATACAATCTCAAAGCAACATACCTTGTTTTTGTTTTTGTTTAACTTTCATTCTCTTTTATCTGTATAGTTTATGAAATAGTCCTTGACCAATTTAACCTACCCCTGAAAAAGAAAAATAATAAGCAACTACTAATTTTCTTTGGCATATATGATACACCCAAAAAATATTTCATTTCATGGTTTGATTGAGCAATACAACTGAAACAATAAAACTAGTTTTCTTAAACATTACACGAATGGAAATGAAAATTTCAATGAAATGAAGCAACTGCACAATGCATGAACCACACATTATCAATAAATAACAATGGATTGTTTTGGAACACATAACAATTGCGATGTTTGATGTCAATATTAGTATAATTTCTATGTATTAGATTCAACTATGTCCATCGACACGGGGCATATTAAAAACAAGCAAATAAACTATTTGCACACATTTGTCAAATACATAAATTAATTTGGAAGACCACTGGATAAAATAAAGATAATAGATGAATAATTTCAACATCTCCAATAACTATTGTCAACGTAGTTCCTGAATGCAGAAGGCCATATGTTATGAATTCTTCACACATGTGTTGAAAATAGACCAAGTGTTCACTGTGCGAGAGGCATAGTTGTGCGGAGGGCGGAGATATGGCCATAGAAAAACCTTCCATCCAACTTAAAAAATGGCTAAGTAAAAACACTCTTGACTAGGAAATTCTCCAAAGATAAATATATCACAGAGATGAGATTTCCCCAAGGCCAACAACACGATGTGAATATGCTAAAATATATTTTCCACATATATCGACTACCTTTCGATTAACAGTAATCATAAACAAAAATCATCGAGTAGTCCACAGATAAGCAACACATTTTCTTTGCATTACTTTTAGATGTATGTCCTTTCCTCATAAATTGGAGCAGATCAATGCACCATAAATCAGTGACCTATTGTGCAATTTATATTGCTTGTCACAATCACTGATGCAGAACTTTTGGAAATGTAGAGGTGTAGAAGTGAAACAGTGTGGGAGGATGACCCATGTCGGTTCTCTGCACAAGGATTAAAAATAGGCCATCTTAAATAGGCCAAGTCCTAGCTCTGTCGACCATACACCTGTGCAAAAGTGTAGATGACATAGTTGTGTCGAATGTAGAAGTATCGAGGCATCCAAGCATGCCAATGTTATACCATAACTAATATGAAATATTGGTGCAAGGGTTGACAATGTGGATTCTCCAAAAGAGGATTGAAAATAGACTAAGCACTCACTTTGTGAAGTACATGCCTGAAAAGAGCATCACAATATTGCATCAAAAAATCCTCCACACAACCTAGAAAAATGATAAGTATAAAGGCATTCCAACACAAAAAAATTGAAACATAAATAAAGCATAGAGCTCAGATTGCTTCAAGGTTAAGTGCATGATGTGTATTTACTAAGGTGTATTTTCCAGATACATGAACAACCTCTAGACCACAAGTAACCATAAATAGAAACTACTACCCAATCCATAGAAAACTAGGATATTTACTTTGCAACATCTTTAAATCCTTTCCCTTTCCTCCTAAATCCGAGAAAATCAATGCGCCAAAAATGACTCGGCCTTCCTCCAAATTAATAGCTTGTCCCAACCAAGAGCAGAACTATTGCAAATGTGGACATGTGGAAGCACAAATTCTCACAAGCATCAACACCATGGATCCTCTACACAATACTCGAAAATAGACAAAATATTTCTTATGACCGCAAAATAGTTGTGCCTAGTGTGGACACACACAACAAATATCTATGCCAACACTGAAGATATGTTCATAGAAAAAGCCTCTGCACAACCTAGAAAAATAGCTAAAGTAAAAAAGGCCTTTGACCAGGAAATTTCTGAAAGATAAATATAACACAACACAAATTGCTTTAAGCCCCTGTGGATGATACATGTTTACTAAAATATCCTTTCCTCACACGGATTTCCTTTAGAACACACATAATTATAAATAGAAGGCACTAGTCAGCCCTTAGAAAAGTGTGACATCCTTAGTAGTATCTCTAAACCGCTCCCCTTTCCTTGTAAATCTGACCACATGGCTTGCCACAATCCATGGTGCAAAACTATTACAATTGCCAATGTGAAAAAGCAACGCAATGTAAGGATGATGGAGAATTGGTATCAATTCTCCACACATGAATTGAAAATAGACCAAATGTTCACTATGCCGGGAAAAATCTTGTACAAAGAACAAAAGATATAACTATGCAGAATGTAAACAAAACGACAAAGAAAAAGGCTCCACACACAATCAACAACACATTGCACATCACAATATTGACCATCTGCTATAGAGAGATTGTCTTTTTAGATTGGATGCATTTTTTCATATACTCTTACACATTGTTTGTTTGATGCATTCCACGCCCCCCTTTCATTTTTGTTACTCTTCCATTGAATTGCGGAATGGATCAATACATTATTTTTGGTTTTTCTAGACAACAGAGATATAGACGTATTGCAATCATATCAATATGAACTAGGATCCTATTTCTTGCACAAATTGCATAAGATTCCTGACATTAAGATAGATCTTTTGAAAATGCAGTTATATGTATCTTCAAATGTAAATGAAAATGAAAGAGAACTATGAACACATACATTTTTTGGATACAATGAATGACAAAAGGGTTAAATAAAACACAAGAAAAAACTCCATTAAAATACAACACATGCACTATGCATGAAGCATACACTATTAAACAATGAGCAAACAAACTAATTGCATCATTCCAAGAAACATAAATCAGTATCGCAGACAATTGGTCAAATACAATGTAAGAGATGGACACCCCAGTCTTGTTATTGCAGATACTTTGTAAGCATAACTCACATGCGAATTTTTCCACTGCTTTAGGCTATCTCCATAGCATCAAGCAACTGCAAAATAAAAAGAACAATACAAGCCCAGAACAACACCTTCTTTTTTTTGTTTACCTTTGATTCTTTCTAACCTATGCATTCTTTGAAAATAGCCCTCAACCTACTTAACTTAATTCTGAAACTAAAAAATAATAATTAGTTTCTAATCTTCCTTGGAATATAGCATGCAATGCATAGTATTTCTTACCCTCTGACATAGTTTTGCATAAGCCCAACACCACAAGTCCTACAACTCGCGAGTCACAACACTTGAAAATTGACAAGAGATTCATTTGTCTGAACTATAACAGAACACATGGTGGATAAATGCATTTCACAACCCAAAGGAAAAGTGAACAATACAACCTCAAAGTAACAGACCTTTTTTTTTGTTCACCTTTGATTGTTTTCGTCTTACACACTTTCTATAACAACCACTGAGCAACTTAAATTGCTTCTGGAAAAAAAAAAATTAATAATAATAATAATTATTATTATTATTATAATTATTCTCCATTTCTATTTCGCATACAAAACACACCAAAAAAAAATTCCACTCCACCATTCCAACCAGTAACAGAGCAAAAGTAACTAGTACACTATGCATGAGGTTTTTTCTCTGTACAGCTTTGATTATTTTCGGCCTACACAGTTTCTGCAATAGCCCCTGGTCGTCTTAACTTTCTTTTGAAAAAATAAAATAGTAATCAGCTCCCAATTCCCTTTTGCATATACAACACAACCAAAATAAATTCCAACCCACCATTCCAGCCAATAATAGAACAGAGGTAACTACACTATGTGTGAGACGCACACATCAAACAATAACAAGAGAAACTAGTTGCACCTGTCTGAAAATACATAAATTAATATGGTAGCATATTGGTTAAAAGCAAGATACTAAATGCACATGATTTCTTACCCTCTTACATAGATTTGTAGAAGCCCAAATTCATGTCTTGCAAGTCGTTAGTTGCAGTGCTTGCAACTTTGGAAGAACCTCATCTTTTTGGATCATAGCAGACTATATCATGATCAAACACAAA
This sequence comes from Picea engelmannii, assembly GCA_009831015.1. Taxonomy (NCBI): domain Eukaryota; kingdom Viridiplantae; phylum Streptophyta; class Pinopsida; order Pinales; family Pinaceae; genus Picea; species Picea engelmannii. Next base: position 160,209 of record ML781223.1, on the reverse strand, counting down.
GAACTCGACAATTACTTAGAACAAAAGAACTCAATTAAAACTCCTTGCAATGCATAAAATCTCTTGCACAAAATTATGTCGTATAGTACAACGAAATCACTTCAAAATATATTGATCATACTAAATTTAAAGAAGAATTAAAAGTGAATAATATATTTATTTCTTGTATATAATAAACACATATTCATATTGTCTGGCCCACAACTTTAAATGTCCCCAATCAACAATTGACATAGTGGAAAACTTCGGAAACCGAGATCATCTCGGAATTTTGAGAGTCGTGCATGTACCCGTTCCAACCATATGCCAAAGATGCATAATTAAATTGCCTCTTAAATTCCCTCCACCGCCCCAATAATAAGATCTTGTTTTGAAGGACCAATCAGAAGATAGCAAAAAAAATTGAATCGCTCACAATAAAGTTAAACTATGGAAAAAAGAGAAAACAAAATTCAACACAGAAATGATTTCTATAGTCCCGGGCCTTCGATAGGGACTAATAAAACATGTTTCTTTTGAAATTCAACAAGTAATTACACCAAAGGAATTTTTAAGGGGAAAGTCCCCTCAAGCCTTCATCGTATGTCCCCTTCCCATTGAAGCTTGCACTTTGTCCAATTTTTTACCACTCATCAAAATGATGGAGCTTCTTATTATCCGGCCAAACATGTCATAGATTGACAATGGGCCAATCTCGACCATCCGTGTATATACAACATTGATTGAAGGCTGAGGATAAGTATGTCAGTCCATTTCTTTGTTTTCTGGTACTCATCGCTTAGTTATCGGTTTACCTCAGAATCCTGTGATTTGGCAATGTCCACCAGAAATTTAGTCGTGGAATGAACAATGTCGAGAAGCTTCATAATATGCACCTCGTCATCATAAATGGTGGTTGTGCTCTTGTAGTCATGAATGATCGACATGGCGAAAATGCATAGGTGTCACCGGATCAAAGATAACATAGAAGGTAGCTTAAAACCCTTAAAATTGTGTTCCCTACTTGAGGGTTGAAGCTTACGGTAGAGAGAGAGAAAGGAAAAAAGTAAAAGGAATGAGACCAACTCTGACCCAAATGTCTAGATGAGGGGGAGGGAATGTTTCAAAAACAAAAAAAATCATCCCATAAATAAAATAGATTTGCAGTGGTATTTTGTTCGTCACTTGTTGATTCCTTGATGAAGTTGGTTATAAGTCTTAACTATTACACATCTTTTACTTGAGTGATTTTTTAGTGGACTGAGTTGGTTTCCCCGATTTCGATTGATTTGTAGTTCGAGCTTATATCTCAAAGAAATCAACCCATGTATTTCATGGATGATGTTATTTTACACACCGCAACAAATCAAATATTTACCTTAGAAAATGAATCGAAGAATAACATCATTGGATTGTTAAAGAGTTTCTTTTGTTTATGAAGTTTGAGTTTCCATTTTCCCATCCAGATGTATAATCTTTTCACAATATCCCCTTTTCAACATTTGCTACAACAATTAGAAGGGATTTTTTCTTGGAAAATTCTTCAACAACTCACTTATCCACATGTATATCAAATGTGGTAGTTTGATGGACACTCACATAGTGTTTGATGAAATGTTTAAATGAGACGTGTGCACATGGAATTTGGTGATTGCAACTTATGCCAGGCATGGGATTTCTACCTCATCCAATTTTGGCTTGGTACATTGGTTTTCCCTCTTTGAGTTGATATACTCTATCTTGGGCATGTAGATGGTTTCAGAGAACTACCACTGGAGTTCATCAACAAAGGAATCTGACTCATTCTTGCTACAATATGACCACCATGAAAGGAAGGTTGTTTCCCCCCATCAAAAGCATAGAGATGGAGTCCCTATCGTCCATGTTGGACACGATAGAGCCAAAAAATTTCAAGACATTGAATCCTAAGTGGAAATTGGTGGACATATGGAGGGAAATATAGGGAGCCAACAATAGGGATGGACTACTTGATCCCATGGATCACAATTTGCAAAAATATCTCATCGGGTATGTATAATAGCGTGCAACTCTTCCAAGGTGTTGGGATGTTGGATTATGGTTACAAAGTGACCAAGTATCTTTATGAGACTTCCAGCATCAATATCCCAATATTTTTCTAGAGGCCTCAAGTGAAAAAGATGTGGAGTACGCACACCAACTGGATGGGCTTCATAACCGTGGCCACAGACAAAGAGGAGATCAAGAGTCCTGGATAGAGTGATATCATAATTGCATGGAGAGGAACAATGATGAATCTCGAGTGAATAATGAACCTCATGGATTATCTAAGGTTTGATGGATTGAACTACGTGTATCCCCATCTCAACATGAAGTTCGAATCAGGGTTCCTAAATCTCTACACAACCTGGGAATAGGACAGTCAGTTATGTAAAAGTAGCACATGGGATTAAGTCTTGTTAGAGTTCAAGCGACTTCTATAGAAATACAAAGACAAGAAATTGAGCATAATGATAATGGGTCCCATCCTAGGGAGCATGTTGGTAATACTAATTGCATACAATATCATGGTGTTAGGGTTGAGTTGCTTGGAAAATGACAATCAGGTAGATTTCATTCCCATAACGATGTTCTAATTCACAGAGTTGAGGGTGGGAATGCAACGTTCAAGGATTGGTGCGAGGAGTTGGGAGTCAAGTTTCCGAGAGTGGTGAATGTTCACGATGGCATGTCGAAGGTTCTCATCATTATGTTTAACAATAAGTTCAAGATGATGAACCAATGGGTTGATAACTTGATAAGATTCAGTGGAGTTACTGTCACGTAGGTGTGGATCTCACTCTTGATCACACACAATATCCATTCTTGAAGACCACAAATGATCTCTCATGATTTCATAATATCGAGGCCCATATGCACCTCCTGAATGGATATCATGGGCAAGATCAATTCTTCCATTTATCATCAAGACACAATTCCACTATGGTGAATAAATCGTGTGATTTTCTAATGAAACACACTTGGTTCCTCCCTTTTGGTTGTAGGACAAGAAAAAAGGAATGATCAATAACTCCAAAAGAAGGTGGGTTCAACCCGAGAGAATTATAAATATCGAAGAGTCCCATACATATCACGATGAGACTATTGATCATACTGATGAGATCGAAAACATCACAATTAATGGAAAACATACATCTTCTCCGTAGCAGCCTTAGATTTAAATCTCCCTTTTATGTAGCCTCCTCATGTGAAATGTTTCCTAGGGCATGTCTTCAAGACAATGTATTTTGTGGTACTCGGCCCGTAAGCAAATGAGATGATGATGGTAAGGTTTTAAATTTAGCAACAAACATTTCTAGTTGGCGGGAATCAAACTACAACTCGATGTATTCACTCAAACGAGGATCAATGGTTGTTATATGGACTATGTTGTCATTGTTGCGGACGATCTAGTGTACTTCAATATTTTCGATAGTTTCTTTCTCGGCGATGCCAACATAGTGTTGAAATCATTGTAGAGGAAAATGAGATCATGTATCAACATTATAGATAATATGTTTAGTGGCTCTTGGAATTGTTAGGATATTTAGACACTTAGGAGTTAGTTAATATAAACTTGGTCTAATGTGTCGTTAGGTAAAAGTGTGTTTCTTTAGTATGCATTAGTATGCATTTGTATTTAGGAAATCCAATGGTCACGATATGTTCCTGACACAGAGTGATCTAACAATTCATATTCTCCTCGATCTTAATGGATACAATGATCCGTGGCTTAAAACTCGATTGGTCCATGATCTATATTTAAAGAGTATGTAGGGTTATTTGTCGATGATTGATTGTGAGAAAATATCTTATAAATCTCTCTGTAATATTTTTCTTTTGCATAAATAAATTGCTCCAAGTAGCCATGTTGGTTGGGGTCATGGATGTTTCCCCACAGGAGTTTTACCACGCAAAAAAATTAGTGTGTTTATCTTTGATCCGGTTGTGCGAGTGGTTACTGAAGGTCTATATCCTCTATTGGAATACATGTGTTGTCAAACATGGTATTAGAGTGCATTTGAAGACCCACTCCCATTGTAGATCAAGATCTTGAAGTCCTGTTACCGCATCTATGGTTTCTATTGTTTATGTACATTTATGGGTCGAGACAATTGTTCCATTGCATCCAGAGTGCTTATTTTAGTTTGGAACGATTTTCATTTCACTCGAAAAGGTTTTTGTTTGCCCAAGATACAACCATTTTAGTCATATCTAGAGGTATAAATCCCGAATACACCCTTTTTAAATTTTTGCAAAGATAATATTTCAGTTTTATTTTAGTTTTCAGTTTTTAGTTTTTTTATTTTTGGGTTGCTTCTCTTTTTTATCTGTGTATTCTCTTTGCCTTGCGTCCTGCGCAATCTCGACAAATCAAAAACAGAGCAAAAAGGGTTTTCCTATCTGAGTATGCTCTTTTCCATGCGCTCTATGCGATATCAATAAATCAGAAACATAGGAAAACTTGCATTTTTTGGGTAAGCTAACCAAAATCTAACCCTTGTTTATGTTGAGAAGAAAATAAAAAATATTATGTGAAAATAGTTTTTTATGAGCACGCTCTCCAAGCTCATCTTCATCAACAACAACAACAACAACAACCCTCCTTCTAAACAATATAATATGTTTTGCACTAACCCACTTGGTTAAAAGTTGTTTTATTAAGTAAGAGGTCTTGAGTTCAAGTCTTTTTTTTGTTAATTTTTTTTTTAAGTTCACGCATCCATTGTAAAGTTTATTTCACTTAAATTATAAAAGTGAATCACTATAAGTAGTTTTAATGTTTTATTTTAAGTTATTTATTTTGCATGCAATTTTCATTTATAAAGTAACTTCATTGTAAAAATGATCCCCGCTTATTTTATAAAAGTGGGTCACTTCATAAGCAACTTATTTGTAAATGTGAGGTTATTAGAAGGAGGGGTATCACCACATGGACCAACTTCTACTTGCCACGTGGCTCTTTGATTACCATTTATGCCTTTTTTCAAAATGGCATAACTTTCACATCTAAAGTTTGTTTTCAATGTCGTTTTTTAAACAACCTATTTTTTCAATAGATTTCCATCTAGACCATTAGTTTCAGTATTTTCTTCATATTTAATATGGCTTATCCTAGTGATATTTTTCTTACCATTACCAACTACTTCCAATAGAAATCCCATAGGATTTATTAAGAAGTAAAGGATTGTACTCGATTATCTTGATTATTTGTCGATGATTGATTGTGAGAAAATATCTTGTAAATCTCTCTGTAATATTTTTCTTTTGCGTAAATAAATTGCTCCAAGTAGCCATGTTGCTTGGGGTCATGGATGTTTCCCCATAGGGGTTTTACCACGCAAAAAAATTAGTGTGTTTATCTTTGATCCAGTTGTGTGAGTGGTTACTGAAGGTGTCTGTCCTCTATTGGAATACATGTGTTGTCAAACATGGTATTAGAGTGCATTTGAAGACCCACTCCCATTGTAGATCGAGATCTTGAAGTCCTTTTACCGCATCTCTGGTTTTGTTGTTTTTGTACATTTCTGGCTCGAGACAATTATTCCATTGCATCCAAAGCGCTCATTTTAGTTTGGAAATATTTTCATTTCACTCGAAAAGGTTTTTGTTTGCCCAAGATACAACCATTTTAGTCATATCTAGAGGTATAAAGCCCGAATACGCCCTTTTTAAATTTTTTCAGAGATAATATTTTGGTTTTATTTTAGTTTTCAGTTTTCATTTTTTATTTTTTTTGGGTTGCTTCTCTTTTTTATTAGTGTATTCTCTTTGCCTTACGTCCTGTGCAATCTCGACAAATCAGAAATAGAGCGAAAGGGGTTTCTTCTCTGAGTATGCTCTTTGCCATGCGCTCTATGCGATATCATTAAATCAGAAACATAGGAAAATTTGCATTTTTTGGGTAAGCTAACCAAAATCTAACTCTTGTTTATGTTGAGAAGAAAAAAAAAATGTTGTGTGAAAATAGATTTTTATGAGCACGCTCTCCAAGCTCATCTTCATCAACAACAACAACCCTCCTTCTAAACAATATAATATGTTTTGCACTAACCCACTTGGTTAAAAGTTGTTTTATTAAGTAAGAGGTCTTGAGTTCAAGTCTTTTTTTTGTTAATTTTTTTTTTAAGTTCATGCATCCATTGTAAAGTGTATTTCACTTAAATTATAAAAGTGAATTACTATAAGTAGCTTTAATGTTTTATTTTAAGTTATTTATTTTGCATGCAACTTTCATTTATAAAGTAACTTCATTGTAAAAATGATCCCCACTTATTTTATAAAAGTGGGTCACTTCATAAGCAACTTATTTGTAAATGTGAGGTTATTAGAAGGAGGGGTATCACCACATGGAACAACTTCTACTTGCCACGTGGCTCTTTGATTACCATGTATGCCTTTTTTCAAAATGGCATAACTTTCACATCTAAAGTTTGTTTTCAGTGTCGTTTTTTTAAACAACCTAGTTTTTCAATAGATTTCCATCTAGACCATTAGTTTCAGTGTTTTCTTCATATTTAATATGGCTTATCCTAGTGATATTTTTCTTACCATTACCAACTACTTCCAATAGAAATCCCATAGGATTTATTAAGAAGTAAAGGATTGTACTCGATTACCTTGAGAAAAGAAAAAGATCCCAGCGATGATGAAAAATATGCCAAATGGAATAATAGGAATGACGAAGCACGTGGACTAATCAAAATTTCCATCTCTCCTGATTTAAGGTTTCACCTTAAATAAATTAATGCCCTCAATAAATCTTGGGAAAATCTTGAAGTTATGGTTGGTAAACACAATATCATTCGAACTCACCAATTGGAAAATCAGTTAATGACTTTAAGTCCAAATGATTTTCCTTGCATTGAAGATTACTTATCTAAGTTCAAAACACTTAGACTTTTATGTATAGAGTGCCAACTAAATATGAAGGAAGATCGATGCATATACGTTGTTCATTCTAAGCTTGGTAGTGCATATTTTATTTTTGTATCTACCTTTTATGCCACTAGAGAAGCTCTAGGGAGTTCTTATAAAGAACCCTCTATTGAGTCCTTTTATGATGCTGTAATTTGAGAGCAAGATAAACTTGTGCAACTTGTATTTATCAGCACTCTAAGTACATCCAACAAAGCCTTAGTGGCCCAACAGAAAGATAAATCCAAGAATCCAAATAAGCAACATCCTCACCACAACAACAAGAAAAACAAGGGTTCCAAAGCCTCTAATCCATCTTCTACTCCTAATGGTGACAAAGAAGAAAAATCTAAAAATAAGAAGACTAACAAACATTGCAACTTCTGTGGGAAATATGGTCATGTGGTGTCCAAATGTTTTAAGAAGATAGAAGATTCAGAAGCAATGATGAAGAAGCATAACATCAATATTGATTCTTCTTCTTCTAACTCTTCTTCTCATGGACATGCACTTTTTTCTTCTGGTTTATTCTTCAATGCAACTTCTACTTCTTCTTCTTATGAGTGACTTATTGATTATGGAGCATCTTATCATATGGCTAAGGATAAAGCCATATTTTCTTCTCTTAATGAATGTAACACCAAGAAAATATTTGTTGGTGATGATAGATATCTTAGTGTTGTAGGGTCATGAACAATTCAAGTAGATAATGGTCATTTCAATTATGTATTCTATGTTACAAGTCTTTCTTGCAACCTTCTATCAGCATATTAAATAACTCATTTAGGTAAGGGTAAAATCAAAGAGTTTTCACCTCACAAAGTTGTAATCGAGGATCTAAAGTATCCTAAGCATGCTCTTGCAACTAGAATTGGTGATGATATTACCAGGTTGTACAAGTTTGACAACTTTGGGTCATCACCTATTGCTCATAGTGACGACTTGAGCAAACTTTGGCATGAGCGGTTTGGTCATCTAAACTATGGTTTGGTCATCTAAACTATCGCTCATTGTAGCAACTATGTAATCAATAGATGATGACCAATCTTCCTCTTGTTTCTTGCATAGATGGTGTTTGTGTCAGTTGTGTTCTCAACAAACATCATCGGGACAATTTTGACAAGTGTGCCTCTTTGCATGCCTCAACCCCTTTTCAACTTGTTCACAATGACTTGCGCGATCACTTTCTTCTCCTTTTTTTCTCAATGCAAGTATTTCTTAAGTTTCATTGATAATTTTTCCAAGCGCACTTGGGTTTACTTCTTAAAACTTAAGAGCAAATGTTTTGACAAGTTTTTGGCCTACAAGGCCCTTGTAGAAAAGTAATATGGACATCAAATTCAAAGGTTAAGAACAAATAATGGAAGCCAATATGTGAACAATAATTTTACAAGTTACCGCACTACACAGGGCATCCAAATGCAACACATTGTTTCATATACAACACAACAAAATGGTGTTGTTGAGAGAAAGAATTGCACATTAAAAGAAATGGCTAATTGCATGATCCAATCTAAGAGATTAAGTCTAAAGTATTGGGCAGAAGCCATTAACTATGCAAATTACATAGTAAATCACACTCCCACCGAGTCTCTTAAAAGTATAACATCGAAAGAAGCATGGAATAAAATTAATCCAAATGTAAGTCACTTCAGTGTATTTGATAGTGTAACATGGGCTCATATTCTTGATGAGAAAATGAAATCTTTACAACCTAAAAGTGAAAAGTGTATATTTGTTGGTTATTCTGAAGATGTCAAAAGGTTACAAACTTATTAAACCTCATTCAAATGAAATTATTATTAGAAGAGATGTTAAATTTGATGAAAATATCTTGGCTTGTGAGCCTAATTTAGCGTTTGTGCCTTCTTCGGCCTACGAGCCATCTTTGACGTTTATGCCTTATTTTGTTCCCATTCTGCTTTCTTATTATTTAGATGATGACAATGAGGATAAAATTCCACCTCTGCCTTCTCACCTTCCCCCAGATGAATCCATTGAACATGAACCTACACTAGCACCACCACTTTTTAGATGGGTATGTTCAACACGAGAAGCAGTCGGTGATCTTGTCGGTGATCCTTCAGATCAACATTGGACACGTTCATAGTTCCATTCAACCTCTTCTCTTTTGGCTCAAGTTTCATAGACTTGTGATCTAGATACATTTGTAGAAGCTTCAGGTCATCCAGATTGGGATACAACAATGAATGAAGAGTATTGTTCTTTAATGGGAAATTGTAGTAGGGATCGTGTACCTCTGTGGAAAGGAAGAAAAATGTAATATGTAAATGGATCTACATAACTAAGTATGCATCAGATGGAAGTGTTGAAAGACACAAGGCTCAGTTAGTTTCCAAAGGATTCTCCCTAGTTGAAGGCATTGACTATAATGAAATTGTTTCCCTTGTAGCCAAAATGAATTCCATTTGCCTTGTTCTAGACCTTGTAGCCTCACATAAATGGGAGGTTCGTCAGATGGATGTTAAATTTTTCGTCAGGCATGGGGATTTGCTAGAAGAAATCTACATTGAACAACCTCTTGGCTATGTCAAGAATGACTCCAAACTTGTTTGTCTCCTTAAGAAATCTATTTATGGTCTTAAGCAAGCTCCTCGAGCTTGGTATTCCAAAATGGGCAACTTTCTTCTTGATACTGGATTTTCTAGATGTCAATTTCACCCTAATGTATATACCAAGAAACTAGGAAACCATCTCATAATAATTTTTCTTTATGTTGATGAACTTATCCTCATTGGTAGTGACCCAAAAATTTTGACCCATGTGAACTCCATCTTTTAGAAGAAATTTGAAATGACTGAATTAGGTTATTTGCACTATTTCCTTGGCCTTCAAGTTTTGCAAACTAAGGAAGGAATTTTTCTTTCCCGATCTAAGTATTCTTTTGACCTTCTTCACCCCTTTCACGTGGAAGATTCAAAACCAACCCCTTCTCCCTTCCAGTTTGGAGTCAAACTTGCTACCACATGTACTTCTCCCAAAGTTGATGCCACTTTGTACCGTTAGTTAGTTGGTAGAATCTTATACTTTAATCATAATCGTCTTGATATTTCCTTTGTTGTTGGTCTTGTTTCCCGGTATATGAAAACACGTGTAATGTTCCCAAACAGATTTTCTTGGAACATTTTAAGTTTTATGTTTTTTGTTTGTGGTATTTTGTCAAACACTTTGCAGATTTTTGTCTTCTTGAGTTTCGCTAGGTTTATGGTGATGGTTCTTGTTGTGTTTGAAGCAAGTAAAAGATAGAAATATAGAAATGGAAGATACTCAACCAAATGAAAGACAAATAACACAATAAATAGCCACAAATACCTCAAATCTGATGTTATTTAGATATATAATTATCCTCATACAAAATGGAGCAGATATGGAATACATATAAGAGAATAGAGTGTATGGATGATAATGCATCCAAGATACAACAGAGAGATGAAGATATAGGATTTTTAAAGCCTCCTTATTCTGAATACCAAATATATAGAAGATCCAACTCGTCCCTAACTGATATGTGATGTCCACTCTAGCACAATGCACCCCCCCCCCCCCNATGCCCCCCCCCCCCCCCAGGTTGTAGCAAGCCAAGAAATCGTCTTCCAAAGATATGACCTATGAATCACTAAAACCAACTACTAATAAGTATATTAGGGGTTACAAAACCCTATGGTGAATCTCCAAACTGTTGGGAGTGATCTCCCACTCCAAATCGCTAGATCTACTAAGATCAGTGTGCCCTCCTGAAGAGAAAACTCACCCAACTCCACAAATAAATAAATGTAAGCTCTAAACTCCTAAGAGAAACTACAAACCTCTATATATGAAGATATATGATCAAGGAAAGTTATCCCTGGGAATATCTATGATGATCCAAACCCTCCAGTTGTAGATCTCCAAATACAGATGTGCCCTCCTCAAGAGAAATGTGCCCCACTGAAAGATAGAATGGATAGGTTGAAGAACCCACTCAAACCCTGATGAAAAAAGGTGACCTGGTGATATATAGCACCTTTTAAGTGATATCTCTCTTAGATCCACTATCTACAATACTCCACGAACTTCTCTCTCAAGGACAATGCACCCTAGCTCTGCAAAAAACTCCAAAATTGTGCCCTTATTCCTCAACTACTCATGTGATTGAATAGTAACTAATGTGGAATGGTGAGGGAGGAATATTTCATCTCCTTGGCCAAGCTTGGATCAAGAAAGGTTGGATATTTCACCACTGAGCTGATCTCTAGGGTTTGTTCAGCCAAAACCCTCAAAACCCCCAAGTATCATGGGCTCTCTAGCAAGAAGCCAGACATCAAAATGATAATCAACATAATGAGAGAATAGAGGCCCCTATATCTCTTTCATCCCCCATGTTCATCTTTTCTTTCCAAGTGACTTTTACTTTATTTTTATTGTTCCTTAATTAAATCACTTTATTAATTAATTAGCTTTTTTGCCTCTAAAAAGTGATTTATTCGTCCCTATGGCTTCTCCGACCACTCAAAGTCACTTCTCATCATATAATCTCGTAGTTCTATTCCTCCCAATTCTGATGATCTATTACACTAAGAGGTCTCTATGAGTATTATTCCCAAAATGACCTTCTTAGTGAAATTAATTAAAATATGACCCATAATAACTCAAAATTACGGAAATCGTCGAAATGCAACAGAACCAAATCCAAGTTGTGCGGAATGGATACTAATGATGAAATATGATGAATTTTTCAATTCGGGCCCAATAAAACCCCTCAATAACTCTCAAACTCGTTGTCACCCCCATCTGGCTACTCTGCTTAGATCTTGACCCCATCAAACTCTGGACTACCAAGCACTCCAATCCTTGGATCCCGTATCAAGATGCAGACTGTAGTGACCTGCAAAGTATAGTCCTGTAAGATACCAACACCGTGAATCTCCTGAAGACCCCCAACCAATGGAAAAACTAGATACAATATCCATCCATCAAGGAGTCTCTCACACAAACCCATCTCCCAACTATCATCTCTGGATGAATCTAGATCCCCTACTAACCAAGAATATGATCTGTTGATATAATTGATCCTCAACCAAGTAGATCCATCTTTCCACAAAGAATACTCATCTTGAATTTATCTCAAATTCCCCCAACAATGGAAAGAATCAATCATGCAATTCTCTGAAACCCTCATGCGCTCTAGAAGAGCACCAAATCCTACATCACATGACTCTAAAGGTGTCATTCCAAGTATCTCGATGCCCACAAAAATATAAACCTCTGGCCAAAGTATGTTGATATTCATGTTGTCTTGTCCATAATCACTAAACTCGGCCTCCCTGCCAATCCATACTACTGCTTGCGGAGTACCATACTCCAACAATATCCATATGTTGTCTTCCCTACTATATATCTCTAGTGCCCCAAGGTTGAAAGAAGCTAGCATACTCTCCCAACTCAACACTGCAACAAGGGTGGCTATAGAGTCATGCCCTGACTCGTGATGCTGACATACCAAACATGCCTCCATGTGTCTCATGACATCATCATCGAGATCCCCCAAGGAGAATCTCTCTTTGTCCTGCTGATGAGTCCTGAAATGCACAAGTTGTCCAATCATAGATACATCATGTACGGTCCTCAAGATCTCAGACACTTCATGTTGCAATCATACCTCCTGCCAATTGACCTCAAAGACCTCATCATAAGCATTTTTCCATCTTTTCTCCTAGTCCTCATCCTACTGAGACTATGAACCTGTATCCATTTATGGTACATACTATGTCCCATGGTTGAGAATTCTCTCCCTCACCCCCCAAGCCTCGTATGACTGTCTCGTATGAACCATGCATATCCTGATGTATAAAATCAAGTCACTCTCGTCGGGTGGTCGCTGCCTACCAACTCTCCATGTCCCCTACCACTGTCTATCTCCCCCTATGTTGTTGTCTATGATGAAGGTATTGGGGAAGGTTAACAGAAATAACTACAACTGTATGCAGGATTGGAAAGTATCATAGAATTTGGTCAATCCCAAGGACTTGACCAAAAACTCATCCACTGGCACCCATGGTGAATAATCTCTTGTGCTCCTCACTAAACTCCAACCATCAGGTACAATAGTTGGTAACTCCACAAACCGTTGTTCAATCACTCTCCCTCCATAATCACTCATATAGTTGTTGCTACTGTGAAGGTGATCTCCCAAAACTATGTACTGCTACAAAGGAGAGGAATATCCATGCTCCACTAAGTATGTCTCCTCCCTGCAATAAAATGTGAATTAACTCTCATCATCATATGCCCATGTATACTCATGCAAGCCTCTATATCCTTATGCATCATCATGTATCCAAGGTGTACTATTGGGTCAACCTCTATATGGATGTCATCCACTCTTGAAACACCAATGAAAGTGTCCTCATAACTTCCCCTGGCTTTGGAATCTCCAGGTGTATGTGTAAGACTAATTGTCTCATAACCCCTCATGAATGGTGGTCCCTGTGACACATAGATATCCTCCAACGTCTCATGTTCACATCTCTCCATATCCATCAGCGATCCTGGGTGTCCCTCACGTACCTCCATCAACTGGGGCTCCTCTACCAACCCACCAACATCCTCTGGCGAAGTAGTTGAAGTAAACATATGGCTCTCTATTGAGATAGATGTAGTGGATCCCCAACTAGTCTCATCAAGGAGATCCTCTAATATGGACCTTGATTCCTGAAGGGTTGTTTGTGTGCCTTCCAAGAATCCATGTGTGCTCGCCAACTCATGAGTGATTCGATCCACCTCAATCTCCTTCTCCCTCAGTTCCCTGTGATACATCTCGCCAACCTCCAATAGGTAATCTCTATCCAGCAAAAACTATTGGTATTCGACCCTCATCACTGTCACTCTCTCTTTGAGTGTATGGAAGTCATCAATAGAAATCTCCCCATCTGAACTATCATGTGCCATTGAGGCCCTCCAAAAATAACCTGGAACCAATGCATGTGTATCATCAATGCATCTAGTGGATGCCGTGATCATTTCCTCACTAACTCTTAACTGACCTGTCAAGTCTCGTGACTCCTAGTCATAATCCTACTGAGGTTATACCTCATGCCTCTCTCTGCTAGTGTCAATAATGAAAACCCCATCAACACACTCCTCAAAAGATAAGGCACTAAACTACACATTGTCCTTTGTGCTACTGATTCCTCATGTATGCCATTGCACACCATCACCAACTGCCACTTCCATCTGAATCGCATTGTATCTTGTATGAGCAGTTGTATCCTCCTCTATGCTCACTCTTCTAATGTCATCTGCACCTAGATCCCATACAGATGTGTCTAGACATGAGATATAGTCATCCCGACCAATAAGGCGTTCATTCTCATCACTGTAGATTGGTCCTTGAAGTGAGTGTCCCAACAAGTCATCGATCTCCACAACTTGATCTGACAATAGACTCGCCAAAAGAGGTGACTCACTCTCCTCATACTTATAGGTATGTATATATTGAACTGGATCCAAACCATGCCTCTCCTCCTGGTCCTGCATATCCATATGTCCCTTGTGTTCCAATGCTACAAAAGGATTCCTCTACCACCTCCAAAATTCTATTGATATCCTCCTGTGTCATGTCTATCATAAATTTCTGAGAAGGTAAGGATTGTGTCATGCTAAACTCCATGGGAGGAAAAATATCCCCCACGCATGACCTCATACTAGACGCTAACACATCTGAATCCTCCCAAGTGTCACTACTATGCTAAAGTGTTGAGTCCTCAATGTTGTCTGATAGGGACGCTAAAGCACACACTATATCAACATGTCCATCCAATTGTCCATCAGATGCGTAGGAGTCACTAGCCTCATCAGACTACTCTAAATAGGAATCTATGGTTGCATCCTCATGCATATCCTCATTCTCACTGTCATAGAGCACCTCAATAATGTGCACCTTCCCCTTGCCCATGCATCTATGTTATGGCTCCCAAGGCTCTTTGCAACTACAGAAAAGTTCCTTGCTCCTAATGGGTGTAGGATCAAGCTGTGCTTCCTTCCATCTACTAGTTGGTAGTGATGTATCTACCTCCTTGAATGCTATGTATCTGTTTTCCTTTGTTATGTTGAACCAATAATTGATTTCTTCCATCCTTTTGACCCAATGTGTAACCTCATCTTTGCTCCACATAGGATTTTTTTATGGATACAAACTGTTGGAATGTCACTTGAGCCCTAAATGTCTCACTGAGGACTTAATATTCCTCATTACAATATATGATCTCTTCTGCAAAATCCGAAAAATCCATCTCTCCTCTAGATCATCAATGTATATCATAGGTTGGCAAAGGAAATTCACTCTGATGCCACTGTAATGTTCCCAAACAAATTTGCTTGGAACATTTTAAGTTTTATGTTTTCTGGTTGTGGTATTTTGTCAAACACTTTGCATATTTTTGTCTTCTTGAGTTTTGTTGGGTTTATGGTGATGGTTCTTGTTGTGTTTTCAACAAGTGAAATATAGAAATATAGCAATGGAAGATACTCAACAAGATGAAAGACAAATAACACAAGAAATAGCCACAAATACCTCAGATCTGATGTTATTTAGATATATAGTTGTCCTCATAAAAATGGAGCAGATCTTGAATACATATAAGAGAATAGAGTGTATGGATGATAATGCCTCCAAAATACAATAAAGATATGAATATATAGGCTTCCAAAAGCCCCTCAAGATGAATACCAAAGATCTAGAAGATCCAACTCGTCCCTAGCTGAGATGTGATGTCCCCTCTAGCATAATGTGCCCCCCACTGGTTGTATCATGCCAATAAATAGGATTCCAAGGATATGACCTATGAATCACTGAAACCAACTACTAATAAGTATATTAGGGGTTAGGAAATGCCTACGGTGGATCTCCAAACTATTGGGAGTGATCTCCCAATCCAAATCGCTAGATCTACTAAGATCAATGCACCCTCCTGAAGAGAAAACTCACCCAACTCTACAAATAAATAAATGTAAGATCCAAAATCCCAAGAGAAACTACAAACCTCTATATATGAAGATATATGATCAAGAGAAGTGATCCCTAGGAATATCTATGACGATCCAAACCCTCCAGTTGTAGATCTCCAAATACATATGCACCCTCCTCAAGAGAAATGTGCCCCACTGAAAGATAGAATGGATAGGTTGAAGAACCCACTCAAACCCTGATGAAAAAAGGCTCCATGGTGATAGATAGCACTTCCAAAGTGATATCTCTCTTAGATCCATTGTCTACAATCCTCTACGAACTTCTCTCTCAAGAACAGTGTGCCCTAGCTCTGTAGAAAACTCCAAAATTGTGCCTTGCTTCCTCAACTTCTCCTGTGATTGAATAGTAACTGATGTAGAATGGTGAGGGAGGAATATTTCACCTCCTTGTCCAAGATTGGATTGGGAAAGGTGGGATATTTCACGATCGAGCTGATCCCTAGGGTTTTTTCAGTCAAAACCCTCAAAACCCCCAAGTATCATGGGATCTCTAGCAAGAATCCAGACATCAAAATTATAATCAACATAATGAGATAATAGAGGCCCCTGTCTCTCTGTTATCCTCCCTGTTCACCTTTTTTCTCCAAGTGACTTTTACGTTATTTTTATTATTCCTTAATTAAATCACTTTATTAATTAATTAGTCTTTTTGCCTCTAAAAAGTTATTTATTCGTCCCTATGGCTTCTCCGGCCATTGAAAGTCACTTCTCATCATCTAATCCTGTATTTCTCTTCCTCTCAATTCTGATGAGCTATAACACTAAGAGTTTTCTCCAATTATTATGCCCAAAATGACCTTCTTAGTGAAATTAATTAAAATATGACCTATAATAACTCAAAATTATAGAAATTGTCGAAATGCAACGGAACCAAAACCAAACGGTGTGGAATGGATCCCGATGATGAAATGTGATAAATGATGCAAGTCGGGCCCAATAAAACCCCTTGATAACTCACGAACTCGTCGTCACCCCCATCTGGCTAATCTAGTAGGCATAACACTCTGTAATATAATAATATCCAAAAATAAGGACATTACAACACACCATGAAATCCATTGGATAGCAAATAAAAGGATACTTTAATATCTCTAGGGTATAGTTCAGTTCATGATACATTATAGCTCGGGGGGACTCCTTTATTGGTTGGTTTCACTAATTCAAATTGGGTCAATGACCCTAATGATCAAAAGTCTACTGCAAGTTATGTTTTAAGCCTTGGTTCAAGACTTGTCACTTGGGCCTGTAAGAAACAACAAGCTATTGATCTTTCTTTAGCAGAAGTAGAGTATCGAGCAATGATTAATGCAAGTCAATAATCATTGTGGCTGCGATAGATCCTTTCATAGTTTGGATTCCAGCAGTGGCATCTGACCACCCTCTAGTGCGACGATCAAAGTACCATCAAGGTCGCCAAAGATCCATTTCAACATCAGTGTAGAAAATACATCAAGCTACACATGGAATTAATCAGAAAGATCATTCACAATCAAGTTATTGGAGTGCTCTTTTTCCCTACAGAAGATCAATTTGCATACATTTTCACAAAGTCTCTTACAGAGGCGAATTTTTCCAAACTTTGATCTATGTTAGGAGTTCAGGAAGTTTTCATTAAGGGGGGGTAGACTATAATGTCTCCTTCCTTCTCCTATTGTGTCTCCTTTGTAAATCCTTCAATCCTTTCCCAAGTTTTTCTTAAGAGGGGAGGTTAGGATATTTAGACACTTAGAAGTTAGTTAAGATCAACTTGGTCTAATGTGTCATTAGGTAAAAGTGTGTTTATTTAGTATGCATTTGTATGCATTTGTAGTTAGGAAATATGATGGTCACGATATGTTCCCGACATAGATTGATCTGATGGTTCATATTATCCTTGCTCTTAACAGCTACATTGATCCATGGCTTAACACTTGATTGGTCCATGATCTCTATTTAAAGAGTAGTTCACCAAAATTTGGTCATCTATATTTTCCCGCTCTTGGATTCATAAAACCTTGATATCAAAAGATGACATTTTTTTTGAACTTTTATAAGTTCATTCCACGGCCCTCAATCTCAGCTTCGTCGTGCATGTTTTGGATTAGAAATTCGTTTATGTATGTCTAAGTTATTCAAGATCTAGTCTAAAGGTCCAAAGGAGATATTATGAAGAATTTTTCTAAGTATCATGTTCTCCTCTCCATTTTTGAATTATGAAGTACTCCCATCACTTATTTCCCTCACCTTCCATCTCCACACTTAACCATTTTTCTCTTTTCTCCACTCTTCTCCATATGCTCCACTAGTCTCTACACTTAGACGTTTTTGGGATTCTTCCTTCATCTCCTTATCGGGTTCGTGGGTCGACGAACTCATACATTCCTTTATCTTATCACACTCCCTCACTTGCCAACCCGTTATCTACATATTACACTCTCTACCTCTGAAGCATACACTTCTCCCCTTATCTCTCTTCTCATTCAAAACTTTAACACTTAGTCATATTTCAGTGATTCACGGGTTGGCGAGTTGGCGGGCCTTCATCTCCACCCACTTGCTCATGTCATAAGTCTGCTACTACACATATCCATTTTTAAATTGCGCAGGTTTGAGCCCTCATTCTCAATTTTTCGTGACCTTCACTTTGCACCACAAGTTCTATGATCTACATTTCGACCATCAACCTTGTCACAGGTGTCGAGATCCAAAGCATTTCATATCTCTTGCATGTGAATCTGACTGACCGTTCCTCTATACTTAGTATATTTTTTATCATCTATACAACCACAGTTTCATGGGTTCCTGGGTTGGCAAGTTCATGAAATTTTTTATATTTGAATTATTTCTTGTCCATCCTCGCAGCCTACAAACTACCCCCTCGACTTTCACTACACACAATTTTCCCTCCTCCCCTCTCGTCCCATATCCCATACTTGGCCAAATTCTCAAAGTTATTCCAGGGTATGAAACAAATGTTGCACCAATGAAAAATTACATTGAATATTGGTTTAAAAATGTTGGGTATGTGTTATATTCTTTGCACGAGTAGTGGTGTCACCTGCCTCGGGAAACGTGTCACATATTTAGGTGGTTTTTCGGCACATGGTTTTTGCCAATGGTTTTCTATTTCCGGTTAAGGAATTAGGGTTTTGGACTAATCCAGGTCATTGAGTTAGGGTTTAGGATGTCGTTGGCTCCTATATGTATATTGTATTGTAAACAATGTATTACACATGAAGGAATATAGAATATGTTGGTTTTCCCGGTTTGGGTTTCCAGGGGAAAAATATATATGTAATGTTTGTATTTTCCATTGTATATTTTATGTTCTTTTTCTGAATATCTATTTGCAGTAGATATTGTACAAGGTTAGAATCTACAAAAAAGGCAATTGATAAATTAACTAAAGAAAGCCAAGAAGCAACAGTTGAGATGGTTCTTATAACCGTCAATGAGGAAAATAAAAGGACAGCAATAAGCAAGTAAACAAGAGAGGGACCATCATAGTAAGTTTATGTTGATCACATCTTGTTTTCTTTATCAATTTTTCATCCAATTACTCTGCTTCTTTGATTAGAAAGGTTTAACCAAAATCTGATAACTTCTTCCTGTCTTCTTTCCAGGTCTTGCTACTCTGTCATCGCCCACCATATTCTCTCCACAACTTACTTCTTGTTTATATTTTCTTTATGGTCCGTGGGAGCCCCAATCCCAGTCCTCCGGACAAACACATTTAAATTTCAAAGCTTTGTAACAAACTTTATATTTCTCAGAAATCCCAAGAGAACTAACTCGAGATCAATTTTGACAGTGTTTTATAACTCTGATTTTTTAGTATAAAATATTTGAGATTGATCCATCATTTTATTTATTTGAGCTCCACATGTGTTTACTCTATTAAAGTTCTCTTATGAGTGCGTATCATTTTCTTTTATTTTTATGTGATCGGAAATATTTAGTTTAACTATGATGGATGTGAGTAAATTTTGCTTATCTTTTTCAAATATGTGATGTGTGAGGTTCTTGGTCATCTCTCAAGAATTATCTGTATAAAACAAAATATTTTGTTTTTTGCAACCTACATATTTCTTTGAATATCACGGTGGACTTTCTTAAAGTCCTATATTATTTTGGAAAACTATAATTCCAATAGTATCTTGAAACGGGGAGGAGTACCACCTCTATAAAAACGTAGGGTCATTTCAGTCCTAACGGATTCAAGCATCAACAAGAGCATGGAGGGTCATTTGTTGATGATCGATTGTGAGAAACTCTCTTGTAAATCTCTCTGTAATATTTTTCTTTTGCATTAATAAATTTCTCCAAGTGGCCACGTTGGTTGGGATTGTGGATGTTTCCCCACAGGGGTTTTATCACGTAAAAACATCAATGTGTTGATCTTTGATCTGGTTGTGTGAGTGGTTATTGAAGGTGTTTGTCCCATGTTGGAATACCTATGTTGTCAAACATGAAAGGCGTACACATTGTTGAGTTACAAGGACAATTTGAAATGGTTGATCAGGTCATTGTTGATAGGAACAATGTGCTTAGGATGGCGCTTAAATAAACCATGACTCAAGGCACAATTTAGGGAAATAGAACCACATTGGCCATATATTTCAATCCCTTTTTTCTCTTGCCCAACCGTATTCATCATGTTTTGTATTCTTTCTATACATCTGATGCTTCATTTTCCATGTATTTTCTTGTTAGAAAAACAGGATCGCGGAGCAATAAAATAAAACAAATGCGGAAACAAAACACATAATATACACAATACAATAGAGACACAGATTTACGTGCTTCACCCAGTGTGGGTTGCGTCCACCAGAGAAATTTCCAGGTCCTTCTCTTTATTATTATCTAGCATATGAAGGGATACAACCTACAACAAACCCACTATAATTTCATGTTTTTTCTCTCACGGTCTCTTCCCTCTAAATACAATCTTCCCGATAATACAAAGCCGCAATACATTTCCCTCACAAAAGAGGGTTGCCTTCTAGGGAAAAAAACCCTAACATAACTTCTATGTCAGATCTGTGACCTTAAAATGAACGATCCAGATTTACAACCAAATTACAATATACATTTACAAGGCAATTGTTCCTTCGAGGGCCTACTTTCCCCCAAACCTCGCAGAGGGGGGTTACCCCCTCTGCACTCCCCCGCGTGGAAGAGTGTACATACTTCTGGGGTGTAAATTCTTCATGGGTTATAAACACGGCTAAAAACAAAAGACCTCTAAATCAAGAAGATAATCATGTTCCACAACCAACAGTTCTTAGAAATGTATCTAACAACAAAGTGGTGATCGAGGCAGAGACCCAAATATCTGCAACAATTGTAGTGTAGGTAGATTATAGTGCCACTTTTATTCAAGGAAATGAGATTTATTCCTAGATACAAACTCTTTTTATTATCTTTTTGGGCTAGTGAGAATTTCTTTGGGCAAAGATTTGAAATTGATTCATCAATAGAACTCCATTCAAAGGGATTTTAGGGCCAAGGTTATTTATAGTAATTACTTTACAATA
The DNA here is from genome assembly GCA_009831015.1 of Picea engelmannii. NCBI lineage: Eukaryota > Viridiplantae > Streptophyta > Pinopsida > Pinales > Pinaceae > Picea > Picea engelmannii. Next base: position 138,751 of record ML781223.1, on the reverse strand, counting down.
AAGATCTTGGATTATAGTTGTTGAAATTATTGGCGTAGTTTTGATAAGAACCTACTCATTTCAAGCCACAATTTCCCAAGTCATGCGTTCTTTATTCTAATGAGTTTGAAAGAATGACTGATGATCATTATTTTGATAAAAATGTGGTAGCAACATAATACCCCCACTTTGGAAGTTTTTATTAAAATTTAATTTGATGGGAAAGTTCAATTTAATTCTTCATACATCTATATGATTGTAGTCACTGCACATGGATATTTATTGATCATTAGATGCAAGCCTATGATTTGACGCTATGTGGATTCAAATTTTTTTATGTGTTCAAATGTAATTGAAAACTCAAAAATTTTGGAACGTAAAAAATTATAAAAATGAAAACAATTTAATCATCAATTTGAGGTTTAAGTCTTAGAATCACTTGTCAAAACCAATTATACCTTGTAATGTAGCAATTTTCCACCTAATTAGGATTTGATGCTATGTGGATTCAAATTTTTTTATGTGTTCAAATGTATTTGAAAAATCAAAAATTTTGGAACGTAAAAAATTATAAAAATGAAAACAATTTAATCATCAATTTGAGGTTTAAGTCTTAGAATCACTTGTCAAAACCAATTATACCTTGTAATGTAGCAATTTTCCACCTAATTTTATTATTTTTTTCTTTGGTTTTTTGCTTAATCATATGAATGGAATAGGAGCACAATGTATTATGGTTGATTTTTAATATGAAACACACAGATTGCAAGGTTGCTTTTTGTTAAATGTATTATAGGTATGGGCTAGGCAAGTATGTCATTTATGGACTTAAGATCTAAAGTTCTTGTGTTGATGTCTCTATTTAGCTGTAAATTTATCCAAACAAGTGAATGAAGTTGAGAATATGAAAGTTAAGAGTATTTTCAAAACTTCTTACCATACCATCCCAAGACTGCTTTTGTGAGGAATCTTTTAAAAACTTCTACCATACCATATCACTCAAAAGTGTGCTTTGTATCATTGCATATTCCTTTCACTATTTAGTGAATAAGATTTAGAAGTGAAATGATTTACAAACAAGTATAAGTTGAAAAGTAGTTAATTCCTGCTCTAATTTCATTGTTTGTGGAAGCCATGATTACCATAACTTTTAGGCATATAAGGAAATATCATATATAAGGTTTCACGAGTATTTGTTTCCATATCTCCTCTTTTATGGTAAGTATGGATCCCACTTTAAAAAATATGAACAAACAATTCTAAGGTGTTTGACATTCACTCGCATAGTTGGGTGAGCATAGATATAGCTTCATCTAAGAAGCATTTGTATATTCCACCTGACAAGTGACATTGTACCTCTCTCACTAGGGAATTTTCAATTCACTTTGCATGGATTTGGTTATATACTCTCAAGTCTCATCGATTGCCATCGCTGCTTATCTAGACCACATCAAAACCACCGGATTGATTCAACGAATGCTTGCTTTAAAATAGAATCTAATGTCAAAATATAGCATAATCACATGTATGATTCCCTGAACTATGTTGACCTTCAAGTTGGCTTTTCAAAGTTGGTTATAGGGGAGAAGAGAGGAATTTTGTTGGGTTGTCTAATCATCTCTCCACAAGTGGTATTTGAGAATTTGAACATTTGATTCGATGAGATTTTGATACATTGAGTTTCACTCAAGGATGATAGGTGACAGTTAGGGTGATTAGAATTGTTGAACAAGAAAAAAAAAAAAAATAGAATTGTTGAATCAATCCTCTATCAATTATTCATATATGTTTGAAAGAAACACCTCTTATATTTGAATATTGTAATCACCAAAAAAAAAATTGTACTCTACAACTATTGTACTCTACTTTATAATCATGGGATCAAAGTCAATCTTATTATTTAAGAATTATTTACTAATTCCTATAAGAAAGTGATTTTTAAAATAAAATAATAATTAAAAAAAAACATAATAATTATTAAAATTTTCAATATTAATATCTTAATTTAAAATATACTTCAATCACATAATGCATTTAGCTTTCCATTTTTCATTGTCGTTTGAATAACCATTCATGTATAATGAATAATAAAATTCTTACAAGGTTTAGAAAAAAAAAATGGTTCACTAATTTATTTCTTATAAATTAATCATTAAATAAAAAATATCTAAATATTATAATAAAAAATTTAAATAAATCAATTAAAATAATTATGTTTTTAATTATATATTTAACAATTATTTTATATTAAATTTTCATAAAAAAATCTTAATGTAAAAAATTATAATGGGACAAAATTCACTTTCTTTTCTTATAATGGGTTATTAAATGGAAAAGCCATAAATTCATAAGGGGAAAAAACTCACTTTCTTAGAAAAAAACAAGCCTAACTCACTTTCTTAGAAAAGAACCAAGCCATAATGGGACAAAACTCACTTTCTTGTACAAAACTCCATAATGGGTTATTAAACGTAAAAGCCATAAATTCCATAATAATGAGGTCAACATGTGATGTCCACCGGAGAACTGTAGCAACGTAGATGTGGGGTAAATATCACATCTCATTCAGTTTTACCTTACACACGTTGTAACTCCCAGATATGTATTAAGTTTGCATTTGTGAATTTATTTAATGTTGTATTTATCATTGAGATATTTATTCATCATTGAGCAGGGCGTCGTATTTAAAATAGCAGTCCTCCTCCCCAAGGAATAGAGGTAGAGATGTCCGTGTAATGATCCAGATCCACAAATCCGCATTCAATTAATTCCATTTTGCATGATATAAGAACATTAATTGTGTAATTAATTTTAGACATTGAACAACATGAAGGTTGTAATAAGAACTCACCAGTGTTTAGATTTCAAACCCTCAAAAGGTTGTAATAAGGCATGCAAGGAATGCATCTTAATCACTAGTATTTAGATTTCAAACCCTCCAAAGAAATTATGACAACTCTTGTTTATGTTCACCTCTCACACCTTTCATTGGTATTTTGGGACATATCCATTCTCAAAGACATAAGGGACAACCTAGAGAACTTCATTAAAGCAATAGAGCCAAAAGGGTTTCATTACTCTTATGCCCACATGGTTTGTGTTGAAGTAGATTTATACAAAGGTCTTCTAGAGGTCATTCTCCTCCAAGTGCACAAACACACTTTCCATCAAGAATTTGACTACAAATACATACCCTTTAAATGCAACTTGTGTCATGAATACATGCACTTCGCATAGAACTACCCAAAAGTGTCTCCTCCAAGTTCTTATGAAAGACTAGTTCTCCCCTCTCAAGCAGGGTGACTAGAACCAATGTGATTCGTAAACTGTCATGGATATTCCATTGGACAGTTTGTCACAACAGTGCTAATAAAATACTAAAATCTTTACTATGAAGGTTAATTTCTTTTATATCTCAGACTCTTTGAATCTTGGTTTTTTGCTTAAATTGTATGAAATAGTTAAAATGAGAAAAATAGAGATAAAAAATAAATACACATCCAAAAATAAACACAAGATATAACCTCGAAAACCCAATATGGGAGAAAACCCAACCAGAAGGTGAGGCCACTTTACTCTCTTTTCTTCAAATGCAAGTACAAACAAAGAGGCACTCCATGTGGAGTTGCCTTTGACATTATGGCATGTATGGATACTACATAATCTCTCCTCCTATGTTATGCTCACAAAATACCACTCTCAACTGTTATGCTCAGTTATGGAACGAGATACAATGCAAAAGAATGGAACCCCATCTCCTCCTAGTGGCCCAGTATTTAACATAGCCTGGTAGCCATATAGGGGTAGGGTTTTGACTTCCTCAACCCTCAACAGTGATAAGGTGTTGGACCTTCTAGAATCTTCTTAAGATTCCATACATGGCTAGCCCCATATGTGTGAGTAATCGGGTTGACGTGGAAATGTCCTCTCGGAGCATGGTGGTCAACATGGTAGGTCAACTTGTCGGAGGCATAACTTTTGCATACAAGCTCTAATTGAAACATTTTTTTACATCGTTGAAAAGGTCTCGGTGTGTAGAATAGCGCCATTGGATCCTAACTGTTGTTGGGAAATTTTTGACCCCAAAAATATTGTTTGATTGCCTTTGACATTGTGGCTTGTATGGTTGCTACATAATATCTCCTCCTCTTTTATGCTCACAAAATACCACTCTCAACTGTTATGCTTAGCTATGGAACGAGATACAATGCAAAAGCATGGAACCCCCTATCCTCCTAGTGGACCAATATTTAACATATCCCGACAGCCATCTAGGGGTAGGATTTTGACTTCCTCAACCCTCAAATGTGATAAGGTTTTGTACCTTCTAGAATATTCATGAAAGTCCATACGTGGCTAGCCCCATATGCATGAGTAATGGGGGTTGACATGGCATCCCCTCGTACCATGGTGGTCAACACAGTAGGTCAACTTGCAAGAGGCATAACTTTTGAAAATGATCTTCGATTGATGTGATTTTTGCACCGTTGGAAAGGTCTCAATGTGTAGAATAGCATCAAGAGGTTCTAGCAATTGTTGGGAGAGTTTATGACCCCCAAAAATGTCATTTGATGCCTCAAAATGGCTCCAAGAGGTTTCAAACCCTAATTTTTCAAACTGGGACTTGCCATTAAAATGACCTTGGAAGTTGATTCCACCCAATTTTTTTCCACTCTAAAAGCATTGAGATATATGTCAAATAATATAATGATCCAATCTATATCATACCCCCCAAAAATATTTACTAGATGAGGTGAGGAAATTTTTCCTCTACCTTCTCCTTAGAGTACCACTTTGTTTTTCTTGGAAGTTTTCTTTTCAACCCAATCTACCAATGGTCATGTTACCCCTGCCTTGTAGTTTTGGACCTCTTTTGAAAAATTGTGTCCTTTGCCAACTTTGCATAAGAATTTGGTGCTAATTCCTCTATGAAAGGTAGGACCTTCTCCTCTTCCCAATCCAACATGGACGTCTCATAAATTTTGATATTCTCCACATTCATGATTAAGTAAATGCACATGTTTAAACATTTATGCTTCTTTTAAACTCTTTGCAGAAACATTGAATGATGATCACAATAATGGAGGGAAATAAACAATGGCACTTTCAGCATCATTCACATATTTGAGAAACACAGAGACAGATATTTCCTGAGGAAACCCATACAGGGTAAAAACCTCTTTTTCTTTATATGATAAGTAATAGTTACATTATGTACATTATCATACATATGAGCACCAACTCATAATGAGGCTACAACCTCTATTTTGCAAGCTGCAACTTACTGAGAGCACCAACTCTCTGTTTTCTCTAGCACCCACTAGAAGGAAGCACCAACTCCCTGGTTTCTCTAGCACC
>ML781223.1:68164-133364 GCA_009831015.1 Picea engelmannii | reverse complement strand
ACTAGAAGGAAGCACCAACTCCCTGAGTGTTTCCAGCACCAACTGGATGGAAGCACCAACTTCCAATCATACATGCACCAACATGTATAACAGAGAACAAGAGTTCTCCCTTGCACCACCCTTCCACCCTCGTTTCTCTGGCTGCAACCAGATGGAAGCTACAACTCCCTGGGTTCAAGCACCCACTTGAACCTCTGAGGACAATAGTCCTCCCTAGCACCTCCCAACCACCCTGAAATATAAATCTTTGCTACTGAAACTTATTACAGTGATATAATGTTCAACAATGGCTTACCAGACTCATCATTGTTCTGCTGCATTTCATTTTTCTGTCTGCCTCACTTCCTTCCTGCACACATGACTTGCGCTATATGTTCTTCTGCTTTTTATGCTCTGTGCGCCATGTCCATTCACTGCATAGATCCTCTTCTGTTCAATTTAGCTACTGCACTCTCTTCCTTCTTCACACATGAATCACCTTCAACAGCAACAACCACCACAGCTCCAACAGCAACAACAACCCCATCTCTTCTCTGTCCCATGTACTTATAGCTTCTGTGCACCTTGTGCATGCAATGTGCGCAATGCCTCTGCATACTCACACCGCACCGATATCCTCCACCTCTCGAGTGCTCTGCCTGATCATCATGGTAACTCTTCAGCTTCTCTGGCAGTTTTCCCACGCGTTCAACCTCACTGGGTGTTATGCCGAGATTCCTTTTTCTCTCTGGCAGTTGAGACTCTTTGTCTTCTTTGTTACAGTCGAGCTCATCCTTTCTGTTTTAGTTACGAGCTCTAACCCTCATCCAGCTGTCAATTTCCTCCACGAATCGTCTTCATTCCACTGCCAAATTCCATGTGACTCTTCAGCTCCTCTGGAAATCACACCGAAGTCTCTTCGCATCCTCTGGTAGAAACCATCAATGGTTTCTAGCAGTTTCACTGTGTCGTGCAACAGTAGCCCTCCGATCTTGTTCAAATTCACCTGCACCGTTGGATTGAATCCATGAGATCTTGCATTCATTTCGACATTTCGGCATTCGTCAATTATGTGTTGAGTGTCTCGACACTTCATTTCGCGATCTCCGAAGTTTCGATACAGAACTTTTATGCACTAGCTCCTTCCCCAATATGACTATGGTCATAAGAAAGTGCTTTTCGCGAATTCGCGTTTCGTGAATCTGGAGATGAGGCATCTCGACTTTCCAAGTCGCGATCTCTGAAACCCCGAAATGGAGCTTATCTGGACTAACTCCTTCCCTTCTCATGACCATGGGTTGTGACCACAGCCTTATGCATAAGGCGCTTTCGCGATTTCGCATTTCGTGATTTTCAACACTATGCTCCGTTGACCCCAAGTCAGCGAAATTTTGATGACTTGCCACATGTCCTGTGATTCCATGGTCTAGATCTGATCTTGATTCAACGGCTACGATTGAATCGCGATTTCACGATTTCGGCATTCTTGTTGCATTGGGTTATTTGCCTCTCTATGTCGTGATTTGCGAAACTCTGATATGGAGTTTGATCAACAGTCCAGATCTGATCTCTATTCAACGGCTACGATTAAATCACGATTTCGCATATCGCGATATCGGGATTCCTGATGTTAATAAACTTTGACATCTCCAACTCTCGATCCCCGAAACTCCGACATGGAGTTAGATCAACGGTCCAGATCTGAGTTTGATTCAACGGCTGCGATTGAATCGCAATTTTGCATATCGCAAAATCGGCATTCTTGTTGCATTGTTTCTTTGACATCTCCAACACGCGATCCTCGAAACTCCGACATGGTGTAAGTCTACTGATGTCACATGTGTTAAATAACTACCATGTGTCACCCTGATTCGTGACTTTCATGTGCTTGGCATGTTGAATCAGTCTGACACTTGTCATTACTTGGTTGTGCCACATGTTCCTAACTAATGTGGTTTGCTGACGTGAGTCGGATTGACGGTCTAGATGTGATCTTGATTTGACGGCTCTGATTACGTCACAATTTTGCATATCGCAAAATCAGGATTTCTATGGATGATATTACTTGTCATCTCCAACTCTCGATCCCCGAAACTTCGACAGGGAGTCGGATCAATGGTCCACATAACCCCCTGAGATGGATGGTCCTCCTACTTTCGGGATTTTTTGAGCCCTCTACTCCTTGCACTTTAAAGATCGTTCAGGTTCTCCTCGATCCAACGGTGGTTGGACCCTGCGCTCAGATCTAATGCCTGAGATCTATCCTCCTCTTCAACGCGCTCTTCTTGTCTATATTCATATCTGACGGCCCTCATTCTGTCGAGAATTTTGGATGGGATCCAACGATCAGAAATGTTGCACAAACTTTACGGGACTTCATCATGCCTGATCAACAATTTAGACCAATCCTCGATTTGACGACTGAGGATTGTTTCTTTTAGACAATTGTTGCGTTGTTGGTCTTCCCGAATATCACTGCGCTGCTGATCATCGCTGTTGTACTCAAGCCATCATCGTTGTTGTTCTTGCCATCAATGACAAACATACGCTGCGTGTAAAACATACCAAACATCCTCTGCACTCTTCTGATCTTATCGAGGTTGCTCTGCAGGGTCTTCCCAAAATACTTCTGGTGCCCATCTGTTGCATTCTTCTTGTACTCATGCCATCTTCATTGCCGTACTTGCCATCAATGACAAGCATATGCTACCTGTTAAACATTTCCAACATTATCTCCCACCTTCTCTAATATCTCGAAAGGTCCATACCACAGAGCCTTGATCTTATCACCAAGACCCTGTAGTCTCTCCTTGTTCAGTTGTAACCATACTTTGTCTCCCACTTTGAATGACTTCTCGATTATGTGTTAGTCATGTTTGGCCTTGTATTTTTCCTGTGACTTCTTCAATATCTCTTGTACTTGCAAATGGATTTGTCTAATCTTTTCAAAAAAAATTACTCTCGCAATGCATCTCATGTGAGGTCCTCCCTCACTCCTCCTTATTATCCATTTACAACATCCAAGGGTGACGGTGGAAGGTACCCAAAGAAAGTTTCAAAAGGTGACTTACCAGTAGAAGTGTGGACTGCTCTATTATAAGAGTGTTTTACATAGATCATATTTTCATCCCAGGTCTTCATATGCTTTTGATTGTAACTCCTTAAAAGTTGCACCAAAGTCTCGTTGACGACTTTTATTTTCCCATCTATCTGTGGATGGAATGTTGTAGACTTCTTCAAATTAGTGTCCATCTTCTCCCATAATGTAGTCCAAAATGTACTAAGAAAACTGATATCCATTTTTGAGGTGATGCTCATTGGTATCCTAGTGTGATTGGCATTCCTGGTAGGAATAGCTTCAATCCACTTGGTGAAGTAGTCAGTGGCAACTAGAATCCATCTATGTTGATTGTTGGAAGGTGGATGAATCTCCCCTATGAAATCTAAACCCCATTGTTGGAAAGGGCCTGTGACCACAACAGGTTTAAGGGGAAGAGATTTCAATTGTTGCTTACCTGCAAACCTTCGACACCTATCACATGCCTTGACATAAGCACATACATCAGAAAACAAACAAGGCCAATAATATTTGGCTCTCAAAATTTTGTGAGCAGTGGTTTTCCAATAATGGTGTCCACCACACTCACTGCTATGAAATTATGTCATAGTCTGGACTGATTCTTCTTTGTTGATGCATCTCAAAAGTACACTTGAGGGATCTTTCCAAAATAACATCTTGTCATTTATGCAGAATTTAATGGCTTTAAGTTTTAAATCTCTCACCTATGTTTTTCTCATGTCTGGAGGAGTTGTAAGATTCTGCAAAAAATATATTATGTGACTGTACCATTCATAGTCATCCAAGTGAGAAGATACCTGCAAATCATAAGTGAGTTTTTCTTCTGAAATCTGAGACTGCATACTTTCTGCATTTACCCCAACAAAATTTATCCCTAACATTTTACAATTTTCCTCTGCAAGAAGTTTGGTAAGTCCTTGGCCTTTGACAAGTTTGATTGGCTTAATCTCAATATCAAATTCAATCATTTTAGCAATCCACTTGCTTCTCTTCCCATCAATGTCAGGCTAAACCAGGACATCTTTCATAAAACTGGAAGGAACATATGCTATTACCTTGGCATATAGTATATAAATCCTGAAAGCTTTAAGTGATTTGATTAGTGCATAAGCCTGTTTTTCAATTGGGTCATATTTGATTTCAGCATCTCTCAAAACCTTGTTGAAAAAGGCTATTGGTTGCTCATGCCCATATTCATTATTCTGTAATAACACTGCTGCAATTGTATCATTAGAGGCAAATGAGAAAATATAAAAATCTTTATCAAAATTTGGGCTAATTAAGACAGGGGTTGTCATAATAGCTTCTTTGATAGATTCAAAAGAATGTCTGGCCTTCTCTGTCCACTTTACTTCATAATCCTTTCTCAACATGCATGTGATATGTTTAGTAAGCTTTGCAAAATTTGCAATAAACCTCCTGATGAAATTTATGGTTCCAAGGAAAGATTGGATATCTTTTTTGTAACTGGGGAGAGACAATTTCTGAATTGCTTCTACTCTTGCTGGATCAATCTTCACCCCATCTGTAGACACAATATGCCCAAGCAACTTGCCTTCTCTGAGTGCAAAATGAGATTTCTTGGGATTTAAAGAAATGCCATACTTTCTGCATTTCAAGAATGTCTTTCTTAGATGATGCAAGTGGTCTTCATGGCTGTGTGAAAAAACTGTGATATCATCAAGATAAATCAAAACAAATCTGTCTTTTCCCCCTACAAATACGATGTCCATTGCCCTCTGAAATGTGGCTCTCGCATTCATCAATCCAAATGGCATTTTTTTGTACATGAATGTACCCCATGGTGTGGTGAAGGCCGATTTTTCTCTGTCATCTGGATGGACTACAATTTGATTATACCTTGAGAAACCATCAATAAATGGCATGACACTAGCTCCAGAAAAATTTTGTAGAATATGTTCCATCTTAGGCAATGGGTAATTATCTTTTCTACAACATTTGTTTAAATTCTTGAAGTCTACACAGAGTCTAATCTCACCATTTTTCTTTCTATTAGGAACAAGGTTGGCAATCCATTCAGAATATCTAAGAGGGATGGTGATCTTGGCATCCAACATTTTTTTTATTTCTTTCTCCATAGTAGGAAACAACATTGGGCTGAATGATCTGAGTTTCTGTCTAAAAGGTTTTGTGTCTTTGTTCAAAGGAATTTTATGTTGTATGATCTCTATATTGTATGTCTTCAAATCACTATACTGCCATGTAAAGATATCAGAAAATTCCTTTAACAACTCACCATATTCAGATTTATGTTTATCAGTCAAATGAGAGGCCATATTAACATACTTGGGGTTCTCTTCATTTGCTACATTAAATTGAAACACATCAGAACCTTCGTCCTTCTTTTCTAGTTTAATGGAAACATCATTATGATAAAAAAGTTTCTCTAAGGGGACCAAACCTTTGGGGATACGGTTGGTAGAGAGCTACACAATTTCATGGGATCCAATTTTATTTCTAAATTTGGGCTTTTGAGCCTCTTCGTCATGCTCATTTTCCCGATCAATTTGTAAATCTGAATACTCCTCCATCACTTGTAGAAACCTGCTTAGCTCTGCATCATCCTCAAATACCTTACATAATTTAACATTATCAGGTAAAGAAGGCCTATACTTTACATTCATAATTCAGCTTTGGGGGCAAAGGAGGTATGAAAGTACTAGCTGAAACAACCAACGAATCAACCAATTGATTCATGGCCCTAGGAATATATGAGATATTGAACTCAGTGAAAGTAGCAATCAAATTGAGAACCTCATCTTTGTAAGCTTTCAGCCTCACATGCTTGGCTTGGAAAGACTTATTTACCCTTTGAATGATCAAATCAACATCTCCATATGCTTGTAGCATTCAGAGCAGAGCCTTGTATTCTGCAATATTATTAGTGACTTTGAAATCAAGCTTGAATGACAAATGTGTAGTTTCTTTAGATGGTGAAATAAATACAACCCCTACTCCAACAGTCTCTTTAGTACATGCCCCATCAAAGAACATACTCCAAAGATCATCTTCTCCTACCTCTGTGGACTGAACCCCAAGCTTTTTAAGCAACAATGAATCTGATAGTGAATCATCAATCTGTAATATGCAAGATCCCATACCTGTGTCAACTGAGTAAATAGGATGATTGGCTGGATTTTGTTCATCACTGATAATGTAGGAAAGTTGTGACTCTTTGTATAGTCTCTTATTTCCTCCTCCAAAAACAGGAATAGTAGCATATGAAAGGTCCATTTGAAGAGTTCCTCCTAACCTCTTCATCCATGATCTTTATAAAAAACATCTGAATTTGGGTGGAATATCTGCTACAACTACATCCATGACCATAGTTTTCATAGATGCTTGAGTTAAAGTTACTGCCAAATCTTTGTTCAACTCGAGACATTTAACTTTCCTAGAGTCAAATGAGAAAATATCATAGTAATTTTTAGTAATTTCTAATCCAAGCTCATCCATAACTGCCTTTGGCATTAAATTGTGAGAGGCTCCAGAGTCTAGCAGGCAATTATGCAATATTTTGTCATGAATGTTCAGAGAAATATAAAAAGGTGGACAACTTTCATCTCTATCCTCTATCATTTGACCTAAGACAATGGTGGGCTTGTCATCTTGTATATTAAGGATATTAGCAGAGGAAGATATGGATTTGGGATCAAGAGTCTTGAGGATATATTTCTTGAATGATTCATTCTTCATTAATTCAACCAAAGGGATGGGGATTTTGATTTTCTGTATCTCAGCTTCAAAATTGAAAGAATAAGAGGTTTTGTCAGAATTTTTTACCTCATTTGAAGGGTTTCAAAGCAATCTGTTGGTCATTAGGAATCTGATCTTTTTGAGTTTGTTGTTTGGCAGGAGTAGCAGTCTTCTTGGGAGGAGCTGGTGCACTCTGTTTTGCAGTATTGGACTTGGATCTTAAATTGTATATGTTCTTATCATCAGTTTGAAAAGCACCATTATCATCAGAATTCTCATTTATCTGTTCATTCATTAATGCCTCTTCATAATCATCCCGTGTCAGATAAGATTTCTCTGCATCATCTCCAACACAGTGAATATTATCTTCTTCTTCTTCTTGAAATCATCTTCGTATTCATCCATCACAGTATTTTGGAGAGGAGCTTTTACCTTCTGATCTTCTGTGGGATTTCTCTCTCTCTCTTCAAGATCTGTACCTGTTGGTTATTTCTCCTGAAAGTATTAGGATTCTGATTTGGATTTCTATGAGTGTATTCATAGGAACCTTTTCCCTTGGCAGGTTGTTTATTCTCAATCTTTAGCTTGGACATTTCTGAGGTTAATGACTCTAGCATCTTAGCCAATTTGTCTATCTTAGGATTTGAATTTGACGAGGAAGAGGCTTCTTCCTTCTTCTTTTTCCTATCAACATTTCCCTTTAACTTATGAGAAGCTAAGATATTTGACTCTACTTCAAGGGAAACATCTTGCATTAAGGAAAGTGTCACAGACCTTCTTTCTCTCATCAACAAACAAAATTCAGAGTCAAATGAGTTGGCATAAGTGATTTTGGCAGAGGTATTTATAGGTTTGATTTCTGCAGGTATTTTACTATACATTATATTGAATCTCTTGGTGAAATCAGATACAGAATCACCATTTTCTTTCTTAAGGTTTCCAAACTCTGTGATATAGTACAAGAAGTCTCTCCTATTTCCCCATTGTTTCAAAAAGATATCATCCAACTCTTCTATTCCAGCTATAGAACTAGCAGGAAGTTCCTTGAACCACTTCCTAGCATGACCATCCAAGCTCTGGACAAAGACTATGGTCCAGACATCAACATCTTCTATGTTTAAGTTCTCAACATAGCTATAGAAGGCTTCTATTTGTTCCTCTGCAGTTACATCTCCCTCTCCTGTGAATTTTGGCATATACTTTTGGGAATCACCAGTAAGCATGGCTGCAGGTGGATTTTGTAAAACAAGAGGTGCATATCTAGCAGCTAGAATTCATTGCATTTTGGTCAATGGAGCAGGTGTAGCCATAATGACTATTGGTGAGAGAGGTGATAGAATTTTATCAGATTCTTCAACAATGGGAGGATTTAATTGAAAAGGGGGGGATTATTTTGATGGGAAAGAAGTTTGATATGAGTCTATATAGAAATTTTCAAGTTGTTTAGTTAAGTTTTCTTCACCTTTAGCATATAGCTCTTGAAGAATATGCTCTACAGCAAGAAGGCTAGTGTGGATATTTATATGGTCTCCTTCTTGTTGTGAGTGAAAGGACTCAAGAGATGAGGAGTTGTGATTTCTTTCTAAGGTCTTAGATTATTCTTCAACTAGATTAGAGCCTAACACTTCTTCTGCAATGACAATTTCCTCTTGATAAGAAACAACTGGTTCTTCTACAGTAACATTTTCAACAATTGATTCTTCTGCAGCTGTTACAGTTGATCTTTCACTGACAATCTTAGAGGAAGAAGATTCAATGTTTTCTGCTATTGATTTCTTATAATGAGAAAGAAGATTACTTTTAGTACCTGATTTTGAAGTCTGGCCTTGAAATGATCTTCCTCTTCTGAGAATGAGCTCTGGATTTGGCACTGGTGTAACAGATGGTTCATGTGGATTTGCGCTGGGGTTGATCCTTTTAGGATCCAGAGTGAACACAATGGATTCGCCAGATAGATGATTACAACCGATGTAATGTCTAATCCTTGTCTATCATCAAGGAGCAATTCTAATGTCGTTCCCCAAGGAAGCTTTCTTTAACTTCTGTCTTTGGTCCCCGACAATGATGCCAATTTGTTATCTCTCCAGGAGTCCTTCTTAGGTTGTATCTTGAAGAAGTCTGGTAACTTAAAGTGTGATTGATTTTGCGTTTATGTTTGGATCAAATGGCATAATTGACCTACTAGATTGTTATCAAGATGGTCAAATGTATATAACCAGATGAGACAGTGCTTTCAAGAATTAATAATTAGATAAATAACTTAACTGGTGGATAAAGAAGGATATACTTATTAACCAGAACACACATGTGATGGATCAAATAAGATAGTATAGATTTCTTATTAAATCATGGCTTATGAATTAACTAAGTGAGATAACAATCACTTAGAAATTAAGATAAACATGGATCAATAATAATCATCAAAGTACAGGAAAAGAAAGGAAATGATAATCTGACATCAACAATGCAAGGAACTTGTGATCTGTATTATATATATGGAAAAGTCTATTACAATAGCAACCTGATCCAATATCCAGACTCGAACCCCTTGTCTATAAAATTTGTAGGGTTTATAGCCTTTACAATACTATTCCAGATACTGAAAGTATGGATATGTTATGCTAAAAATAGAAATAACACAACAACTTTTACAAAAAAAAATGGATGAAATCCCTTTCCCAAACAAAATGATTTGTCTTCAGTCTTCTTAGTCTTTGACAACTACACGAATTATTTGATGTGTGATGATATGACTGGTGTCTTTTTCCAACAGCTGGAAATGACCTTCAACAGTTGTATAATAACCATGAACCTATTCACCTTGTATTTTGCCTCAAAAATCTGAAACAATATTCCCAAATGCATGCAGAAATTCATTTGAAATTTCCTTTAATCACTTGTCTTCAAAAATCTCTGTCTCGAGTTCCAAATATATCTTTCCTTTGCTTCTTCAATTTCAGTGGCTTATTGGCCTGGGATAGGTGGAATTAACCACTGAAAGTCTCAGGATTCGACAGCTTATTTTCCCTGAAAAGTGTGAGTTAGCTGCCGAAAGTCATGGGTTTGGAAAAAAGAAAATACTTCAAAATTGGAGTCTACCCTACATTATTTGGAAGACTCTTGATGTAGGTTTTCAGCTGCTGCAGCTAAAACCTAAAGACGAGAACTAGTGCTTGGCTTTGTTGTCATCATTTTAATCTTGGTCTTCAAAAATCTGGCAATCTTCCTCAACTTGTGATTACGCTTCATTATCTTCTTACTTTTCTTCTTTTCCTTCACATGTATGAGTGCTAGCCTTTCAAAGGCCTCTCTGGTCTTGACAACACTCTTTGACAAGGTTTCATATCTAGCCTTGGTAACCCTCTCTAATACCTCCTGCTCTTCTATCTTTTGTTTCAGCTTTTGAATCTTTGTTGACTTGCTAATTTTCTTCTTGGTAGATGCTTCACCCTCATCAAAACTGATAAACACCTCAATTTGTGGTGTTTCCTCCATGTCTGTCTCCATAGTCTGATCACCTGGAGCTTCTTCTATAGTTGGTTTAGACTCAGAGTCTGAGTAAGGTAGGTTTAGAACATTGGTCTGCTTGGGTGAAGCTTGCTCTGCAACTTCATTGAAAACCAACTTCTTCTTTGCTCTTTTTTGTTTGGGACTGGATATTGGTTCCTCTGTTTTCATTGGAGTGATGGTTCTCCTTCTCCTTGAACTGCTCTGAGGTGTCAGAGAGTTCTTCTTTGACTTCTTCTTTCTATTCTCAGGTTGAGTCTCCAACTCAAATCCTCCCCAAAAGAGGAGATACTCCCGGGTCTTTTCTCTCCTTCTGAGCTCTTCTACAATTATCATCTTGATGAGGACAAAATGGAACAGAGTGTTCCGGATTTTGTTTGGTTCAGCCTGAACTTTATGAGACATTTTGGTCAGGCTTCTGTGGAAGTAATATGGAAAATTGAGTGCAAATTTGTTTGTAAAATGATCCATCAACTTGAAATGATATAACATCACCATGTCATATCTCCCCTCGCAGGTTATGTAGACATGTATGGCCTTGAGTAGAATCTTCCACTTCTTCTCCAGGTGTGATGTATGGATGTACTTCTTCCAAATGATATCCTGAAATTCTCATTTTAGATATGGTCTAAACTCTAGGTTTTTAGTGATGGTTGTCTTGAACCATCTCTGTCCTTCTCCTGGCATTCCTGTAGCAACTGTTATGCTTGATTCATCAATCTGCATCTCCAAGGGTCCAATTGTCACCTTGCACCCATCATAGGTCTTTGCAAAAGTCTCTGTGACACCCTGATGATATCCAACCTGCAATTTATGGACATATGTGAGGCAACCTACATCTGAGAACATCTGATGGATCTCTGGATGAGATTCCAGGTATTGGACATTATCCAATTCCTTCCTGAAAAGAGGACCACCTCGCTTTCGACCCATCTGTAAAATTGTTAGCAAACACAATGACTTGTCAAAGCACATGAAACAAAGAGATCTCACCAATGGAGGAAATCTGAGGTGGTGAGGAAAACTCTTCTTGTCACAAAATGTAGAAAACCTGTGTTTCTTATAGGAACTCATGCATCGATTAATTTGAATTTGGAATGATCATCTTGATACCAATGGTGACAGAGCTCTGGATAAAATCAGGTAATTGCAATCATTACTAGGCGATTTCTTTGAAAAGACAAAGATTTCAAACCTTTGCGCGAGGACTAGAGCCAAAAATAAATGATTGTCTTCAAACCAAGAGCTAAGATCGTGTAATCGTGCCAAGTCGCACATCAAAACGATTATCATAACTTGAATACACCTGTACTTTTTCTACATTCGGGTTCTGGTTGATGCGCTGGAAAAAATTGTTGGCCTGCACTTTCGGGGGCTAAGTGTGCCTTTGATCTTCCTTGTAAGCCGCTGAAAGTACCTACTTTCAGGGGCTTACCACATACTTGAAAACAACGGTTAGCTGCCAAAAATATTTTTCATGATTTTTAAACATAATGAATGGCAAATCCCTTTGTTTCTTTGGAATTTATGACTTATTCCCTATACTTGGAACTCTAAACCTCAAAAATTTAAATGTGAATTTTTATCATGACCATGCTATGACCTAAGACTCAAAATAAAACTAACAGGTTTATCTCAGGAGATAACAGGGCCGACCTGTACCCTTTACATAACAAATAGGGTTGCAGGTAATTCCGACTCTTGAACAATATAGCAATGGATCTCATACACCCACTAGTTCTCAACCACTAGGGGCACATCCATTTGTGATCAGCCACAGGGATGTCTCTCTATCTCATTACGTCTCACGGGAGAACCACACTCACTAGTGCTTAGTCGCTAGGATCACATTCACATGTGCTCATCCACAGGCACGTCCAACTCAACAGATATTCTTTCTCACTGCGTTACACAAGTTCATCATCTAGAGTTCATCATCTCAACTCTCTGCTCATAGGAGGCTAATACATCATTTCATCTCTATCTCAAAACGATGCACCCAACTCATGGGATTTTCCACACGTTCACCTGTGCTCAGCCACAGGCACATCCAACTTAGAAGATCTTATTTCTCACTGTGTTACACAGGAGAATAATTTGGAGTATCATTTCAACTCTCTACATAGAGGAGTTCAGCACAACATTCCAGTTCTGTCTCAGATAGGAACCACACACCCAACTCAGGGGCAGGGATGATTTTAAGGATGGAAAATTATTTTAAAATGTAGAAACCTTAGCGAATCCTACTAATCCTTCATATGCCAACTATAAATGTTTGGTGATATTTTTGTAAAAATATTCAAATTTCTAAGGATTTTATATAGTTTTTATAAAATTTTGGCGATTCTTAAGGTAAAATAATTTTATCCTATAGAATTTGGGTGAATCATTTTTAAAATAACGAATCTCATTTTTGGAAAAACCATGGAAAATTAACCCATGAGCGAAATTTAGCCCCTAAAATTATCCATGCTCAGGGGCTCTCTCTCAGGTCTGTGTCCTGGAGGATGTCTCACGTAGTTGTAATCATCAACAATGTGATGGTTCTTGTTCTTCACTGGGGTGTTCTGGAGAACATGTACTTTCTTCTTTGGTATCTTCATGTTCCTCTTATTTGTTGGAGTCTATGGAGTCTTCTATAGACTTCTTAAATTCAATCCTTTCATCAAAAGTTGTGTCTCTGTTGATTTCAACCTTCTGCTGACCTGGAACATAAATTATATATTCTTTTGATGATTCACTATATCCAACGAATATATATTTATTTCTTGAAGGTTCCAACTTCTTTCTCTTATCCTTGGGAACATGAATATATGGGTGGCATCCAAAGATTCTCAAGTGTTTAACACTTGACTTCTTTCCGAAGAAGGCTTCTTTTGGAGTCATGTTCTTCAATATTCTATGTGGACTTCTATTCTGAATATAAACAGTTGTCAAAGATGCTTCTCCCCATAGAAACATAGATAAATTATGGTCATTCATCGTTGCCTTGACTGATTCTTCAATAGTTATATTATTTCTTTCAGCCACATCATTTTGTTGAGGATTGTTGGGGATAATGAGCTCCCTCATAATCCCAACTTATTTACAAAAGGAAACGAGCTCCTTGGAGGTGTATTCTCCTCCATTATCAGATCTTATTGTCTTGATCTTCTTATCTGTTAGGTTCTGTACTTCAGCCTTGAATTCTTGGAATTTGCTAAATACTTCATCCTTAGTCTTTAACAGATACAACCATGTCTTTCTTGAGAAGTCATATATGAACGTCACATAGTAAAGAGATCCTCCTAAAGACTTCACTGGCATAGATACACATACATCTGAATGTATTAGGTCTAAGATCCCTTTGGATCTATTCTCAGTGCTTGGGAATGGTTTCTTAATAGTCTTCCCAAGTGCACATCCTCTGCACACACCTTCATGTAATGATTGTAATTTTGGTATGCCTACAACCATATGTTTTAGGGATGGAAAGGCTTGATAATGAAGGTAAGCATACCTTTTATGCCATAACTCACTAGGGTTGATTTCATCATGTATAAGAGCTTGAGTATTCTAACCTAGGAGTTTATACAATCTTCCTTGATGAATTCCAATGACTCTAGCGTCTTCTATCTTTGAATCTTTGGACCATACAAGAAATTTTCCATCTACAAAAGCTATTCTATCTCCTTTCTCTTCCAAACATGAAATAGATACTAGATTATTTTTCAAACCAGGAACACATAAAACATTACTAAGATGGATAGAGTTACCTAATTCCATTTTGATAGCTTGTCCAATTCCATTGATTGCATAAGAGTTCTTGTCTCCAAGCTCCACTTTATGAGGTGTCTCATTTTCCTTCATGCTTGATAAATTCTTACGGTCACTTGCCATATGCCTTGAAGCTCCAATATCGATCAACCACATGCCATCTTCAATGGTTCTAGTAAGAGTTGAAAAATAGAAGAAATTTGTTTCATAATGCTTTGTCTTCTTTGAGGGTTCTTCATCATTGGCAGTTGATGTGTGATGTCTCTCTTTTCTCTTCTTTGTTAGTTTAGGACAATTCCTTTTGTAGTGTCCATAATCATGGCATTCAAAGCATTGTACCTTTGACATATCTCTCTTGAACTTCTTTCTTGAATCAAATCTTTTCTTACCTCCATGTCTTTTAAAATTTGTTACAAAGGCTTGCTCATTTTCTTCCTTCTGAGGTTTTCCCTTCGAGTTTAACCTTGTCTCTTCTTGTACACAACAGGTCCAAATTTCTTCTAACGTTGGGAATGCCTTCCTTGTATTCATGCTTGCAGCAAATGCATCCCATAATCTATAAATACCATTGAGTGTTATGTTCACAAATTCATTTTTTGGATGCCCCCTCCAATAACTTGTATTTGATCTCTCAACTGAGAAATCTTCACAAAGTATGAAGCTATGGTGTCATCCTTTGTCATCGAAGTTCATTCTTCAGACTCATCACTTGTCCAATATTTCTGACTAAGAAAAGGTTGGTTATGGCATCGTACATCTTCTTGGATGAGTCAAGATGAGAAATGTAGGGTATCAAGTGATCCTTTATAGAGTCCACTATGATACTCATAGCATTAATGACATTATCCTTAAACTTCTCCAATGTTGCAACCTTCGTGAGGTTCCTTCTCTTTTCCTGCTTCAAACCGTGGTTCCAAGATCTTGCCTTTCACAATATCTAGGACTTTATTCTTGGCAAGGATGAGGTCAATCCTTGTCTTCCATGCTCTGAAGTTTGATGCCCCTTCTAACTTGTTTTCTGACTTCATAAAGTAAGTCATGGATGTGTTGACTTTGACTTTGACTTGGCCAACCTTTGACTTTGACCAAAAACTCAAACTTGACGCCTTGGCTTGCTAAGAGTACTAGAGGGTGCGCTAGGCTAGGGCAGACTAGGTTATCTAGGAATTAGGTCAAGCGCTTCACTTAAGGTGCCTCAACAAGAGGGTTAGGGTTTCGTTGTTGTAGCAAAACTCTGAATGCAACTGCAACTGTAACTGAGCAAATTCTCCCAATTTGCCTTCCAGTGGTTAGACTGTCTGAAGATAGTGTGGGCCCATAACCTGTTAAAATAATAGGTGTGCTTATTTTCACCATAGACAATATCACTATATTGTCACCCAACCATAGGCACAAGGCCACCCCCGAGCACCTTAACCTTGATAGACATAATAATTCTGGAAGCAAACACTAGAACCAATAGCCAACCAAGGTAGTGTACCTCTCTCCAAAGCTAGTGTACCAAGCAGAAAGTCCAAACCATAAACCAAAGACCAAGTCACCACTGTAGTAGCTGCAACTCTCCTCCAATCATGTGCAACACTAGTCCTTATGAAGTCGTGAGAGTGAGTGTGACAAATGAGCTCAAGCGCCCTTTATTTATAGTGCTCCAAGTCACCTAACTGGGCCGACTTCTCTTCCTGGAGGTTAATAACTTAATATAAGATATTATCTTGGGCCAACTTGTTTTCTAGGGTTCTTATCCAACAATTTAGGGTTTCTCTAGCTTCCCAGAATATTCTAGTCTCGTCAAAGGTTAGACGTGGAGGTTAATACCTCCCGCAGTTATTGTAACATCAACATTGAAGTCCTCCCACCTAGTTATTGGCAGATCACCCTCTAGCCTAAGTGTTTCCTTATGGATTTCCCACCAAGTTAAAGCATGCCCCTCTAACTTCAATATGACAAATGATATCTTTTGTTCTTCACCTATATGGTGAACACTGAAATAAATTTCTAATTTCTACAACCAATGATTCGATTTTAATGCATTGATCTCAACTTGGTATGGCTTTATGTCCACTTTTGCTTCCATATTGAACATGGATTGTGAAGTGTTTATGGCACTGGAACTCAGATGCTCTTTCTTGGGTTCTTTTCATGACTCCTTTTTTGGGTCTTCGTTATCTCTCGATTTGTTCCGATCTGATCTCTAAGTTTGAGCCTCCAACTTCTCCGAACGATTCAAGCTTTCTTGCTAGAGATTCCATGAGGAGGGACATATTGCGAGATGTGAACTAGTGACTTTCTCTTCCAGCCTCAAAAATCTCTCCTCTGTTAGATCTCGAGGGTTGTTATGAATAGACATGCCAATCATGGCTAGGGTTCTGCAACTTTCTTCTTAAACCGATTCTTGGATCCTTGCAACTTTCCACAAATGTCCCAAGAAAACCTACTCTCATACCAATATGATATGTAAACTACCATGGATATTCCGCTGGACAATTCGTCACAACAGATATAATAAAAGACTCAAATCTTGACTATGAAGGTTAATTTCCTTTAGATCTCAGACTCTTTGATTATTGGTTTTCTGCTTAAAATGTATGAAATATTTCAAATACGAAAAATAGAGAAAAAAAATAAATACACACACACCATCCACAAACAAACACAAGATGTAACCTGAGAAACCCAATATGGGAGAAAACCCAACTAGAAGGTGAGGTCGCTTTGCACTATTTTCCTCAAATGCAAGTACACAGAAAGAGGCACTCTATATGGAGTTTCCTTTGATATTGTGGTTTGTATGGATGCTATAGAATCTCTCATCTTTTATACTCACAAAATACCACTCTCAATTGTTATGCTCAGCTATGGAACAAGATACAATGCAATATAATGGAACCCCCTCTCCTCCTAGTGGCCCAATATTTAACATAGCTTGATAGCCATCTAGGGGTAGGGTTTTGACTTCCTCAACCCTCAATTGCAATAAGGTTTTGGACCTTATAGAATCTTATTTAAAGTCCATATGTGGCTAGCCCCGTATGTGTGAGTAATGGGGGGTTGACATGGCATCCTCTCGTACCGTGGTGGTCAACATAGTAGGTCAATTTGCGAGAGGCATAACTTTTGCATACAAGCTTCGATTGACACAATTTTTACATCATTGGAAAGGTATTGATGTGTAGAATAGTGTCACGGGGTCCTCACTATCACAAGGAAAGTTCTGTCCTCCCAAAATTCTATTTAATGCCTCAAAATGGCTTTGGAAGGTTTAAAACTCCAATTTTCCAAACTGGGACCTGCCATTAAAATGATCCTGCAAGTTGATTCCCCCTAATTTTTTTCCACTTTGAAAACATCGAGATAGATGACAAATAATATAATGATCCAATCTCGATCACAATAAACTATTATTAGCAAGAAAAAGTGGCCTCTATAGCATTATAAATCCTTCAAGGTCAATCCCTCTAGCTCCATTCACTTCCAAACCATAATAGATCTAGAGGCTTTCCAAAAGGAAAAGGATGGCATCGGGAATCAAAAACCATATTTAGAAATTGGGGATCCCCAATCCACATGAATCCCAAGTAATGAAGGGACTTTTCACAATGGACTTGCATCCTTTCGAGAAGAGAATCATAAAGACACAAAAATTGCCCCTAAAGTTGTGGAAAAGCTTAAGACCCCTTAGGCAGAAGAAGAGCAACAAAATACCCATGTGAACCTAAAAGAAGCATTATAAGTAGAGTATCAAAACTATCACATAGACTTTGAAGCTATCCCGAAAGAAGAGAAAGATGACCCAAAGACAATCAATAAGATAAAATCCCCCAAAAGTTGCAAGCTCCCCCCCTTAATAATCATTGGAGCATCAAGGAGGAAGGTAACTTGTAACTCACCTCTAGTTACTCGAGGAAGAAAATCTAATCATAAATAAAGAGAAAAAGAGATAGCGTGGGAAATAACTCCAAGCGTCTAGATTTCATTTTTCACATGTAAGGAACTCTTTGGACATATTTTCCACCTCGACTAGAGAAAATCTAGATAACAAATTGTTTTGATTAGGGAAAATCTCAAATCAAAGAAAAAACTATAATCAAACATGCATTGATTATGTCATCTATCATGTAATTAGTTTGTCATATTCTATTGGTGTAATTTCAGAATAAAAAGTAAGTCAATAAGGAGGAAATATAACCTCTGGAATCTTGTCTATCTAATCTCGTGTGGGGAGATGTTTTTTATTATTAAGGAGTCTTAGAAACTTTGTCAAAATTGTTGTCCAAGTCAAGCTACAACTTGTTTCAACGAAATCTCATAATCATTATGTTGAAAACAAACGTTTTTCTGCATAAGAGAAGTGGAAGGTTCAAATGTTTCTTTCATGTTCAAATTTGTTTGTCAATATTAAAATGGATATTTATACTATCATGTTAATGGGTATTTTTCTAACATATAACATATGATAGATTTTATGTGGTAGAAGCAATTTTAAGATATGCTAGTAATCTAAAGAGACCTATGACTTGAATCTTAGTGGGATTATAGTTGGAAACCCGAAGACAAACTCCACCTTCAAATACTTTGTTTGAACCAATTAAGTTGACCAATTAGCTTCTAAGATATACAATTGTTACATGTATGAGTTCCACCAAAAGCTTAGTGGGTTGCCCCAATCTCCTTTGGTTCTTAGGACTTCAGGAGGTCGTAGGTTCATATCCACCAAACATCTTTCTAGACAAGATTAACATGCCTGTCATCAAGAGTTTAGACACTCCATAAGTGTCACTATAATGGATAGCTAGACATTGCATAAGTTTCAGTGTAATGGATAACTAGATTGGATGATAAGTGTTGAAGTAATGACCACCAAGTCACTACCAACAAAAGATTTATGACAACATAACAAATGTAAACCAAACCAAATAAAGAGATTGAACCACAAATGTGGAAAAAAATATAAAAAACTATTACACACAATGATTTTATTTTTACCAAATAAAAATGATAAAATTGTCGAATAATCCAATCCTCATAACAAATATGAGATGAAACAATCCAATCCTCCTAACAAATATATAAATATCCTAAAATTGTTAGAATTTACACAAGCAATACTAAACAGAAATACATTCATGCTTAACACATAACCACACAATAGGTAAAATTGACACCGAACTTATGAACAATATTTAGCCTTCCGATAACATTTTTTTGTCATGCTAAGCATCTAATGTCATACGAGGAGAACATTCCAGGACCTTCCATGGAAACGATCAACTCTACACTGCTTCCAGAGTCTTCTTTTTCTCTCAATAAATAATCAACTCTACACTGCTTCCAGAGACTTCTTTTTCTCTCAATAAATAGAACCGTCCAGTAACAGCTACA
Organism: Picea engelmannii; assembly: GCA_009831015.1. NCBI lineage: Eukaryota > Viridiplantae > Streptophyta > Pinopsida > Pinales > Pinaceae > Picea > Picea engelmannii. The sequence continues at coordinate 113,947 of ML781223.1, read as the reverse complement.
CATATCGGTGTGCAGGTTATTATCAGACTCGTTTTTTATCTCTAACAATTTGGAAGGTTTTCGTTTCCTTTTCTTCTTAGATTCAACGGTATGCAATTTCAGGTTTCTGTTAATTTCACGGTTCGTGGTGATGACGCGGGGTTTTTGTTATGATTATTTTCCAGGGATTAAGTGCTTTGCTAACTTTGTGCATGCCTCGGCAGGAAATATTTGGACAGAAATGGCTACTGTAGCTTCTGCGAAGAGTAATGTCATGAAGTCGGTTATTCCAGCCGTCAAGAAATGCCTGTTGCCTTCAGGCCGTCCATGGGATTCTGCTGCCTCGGCAATGTGCCGGAGCTTGTCAACAGCTGCAGCGAAATACAGGCCTGAGTACGATTCGGCGATTCAGGATGACAAACAAAACCGCCAGGCTTCGGAGACCCGCCGCGGGGGTTTGCCTAGTATTTTTGGGGGTGAGCCTTGTAAAACCCCCTTGAATTCCATGTCCGTTAGGTTTGTTGTGTCGTTATTAAGGTCTAAACCCTTATTTTTCTTTTGATATGCAGCAGATCCATTTTATCCTTTGAGGAGCTTGGGGTTTGGGCTTGATCAGCTGTTCGATAATCCTTTTCTTGCCGCGTCTCGCGGGACAGGGGATGCTGTTCGAGGCGGGTCGAGAAAGCCGTGGGATGCAGTGGAAGACAAGGAAGCTCTGCATCTGCGGGTGGACATGCCGGGTCTGGGGAAGGAAGACATTAAGGTTTATGCGGAGGAGAACGCGCTGGTGATAAAGGGGGAATCCGTCTCAGACGCAGAGTTGGACGGCAGTGCACGGAAGTACAGCAGCCGCATCGAACTTCCTCCGAAAGTGTACAAGCTCGACCATATCAAAGCCCAGATGAAGAATGGCGTCCTCAAAGTTACTGTTCCCAAGTTCACAGAACAGGAAATCAAGAATGTTATAAACGTGAATATCGAGTAGGGGTTTTGTATTCGAACAGAACTGTGGAAGTTTTGTCTTTTATTTATTTTCATTGTGTACTATGTTCGGTAAGAGTAGGTCTCTCTGCATTCTATAAAATACAATGCAGAGAATATAAAAGTGGGAAGACAGTTTTGAGGTAAAATTCTGTCAGTTTTGTTTCGATGTAAAACAGCTGTGGCACCCAGATTTTCAATGTTAGAGGATTTCGGCTTTTTGAGTAAATACTTGGAAAATAAAATCATTATCTGCGTGGGCATCATTTAAATGTTTTTGGAAATAAAATTAATATCTACGTGTCTTTAACTGGATTGATCATAGGTAAAACTGTCGAATGATGAAAATATGGATTAAAATACAGGAGATTAAATAATAATTAAAGAAATTAACCATTATCATGTGGGAAAAACTAAATATACAATATAATAAAAATACAATTAAATTAAGCGTGGGAAAAACTAAATATACAAAATAAAAATACAATTAAATTTGGGCTTCAGATAGATTTATGCTAATTAATATTAATAAACTCTTTGTAAAGGTCTTAAATTTGGGCTTTATGCTAATTAATATTAATAAATTCTTTGTAAAGGTCTTAAATTTGGGCTTTATGCTAATTAATATTAATAAATTCTTTGTAAAGGTCTTAAAATTGGGCTTTATGCTAATTAATATTAGTAAATTCTTTGTAAAGGTCTTAAAATTGGGCTTTATGCTAATTAATATTAATAAATTCTTTGTAAAGGTCTTAAATTTAGGCTTAAGATAGATTTAAGATAGATTTATAATAATTAATATTAATAAACTCTTTGTAAAGATTTTAGTGATGGTCAAAATTATAGTCAAAAGGCTCTAATAGGGTTATAGTCAAATGGCTCTAATAGGGAGCAAATGTATTGGTACCGAGTTATTTCAAGTTAAAAATTCTAGAAGGAAGGGTATATTGTTGTGTCCCTAATACAACCCATATTGATAGATCCATACTTATAGATATAGATGTAGTGTCTCTATTTATTTATTGAATGTTATTCATTAGGTTTCATAGGTTATTCATGAATGTAGTGTTTGTATATGTTATTCATTATTCATTAGGTATTCATGAATGTTAAATAAAGGCCATATATATTTATTATTATAATGGTTATCCTACTCAATGGTAAATAAATGGCATTTTTATATAGTTTTTTATTTTTTGGTAAATAAAAGTCAGTTTTTTTTATTATAATGGTTATTTTATTAATTTAAAATGATTTTTTTTATTACCATGGTTATCTTATTAATTTAAAATGAGTTGCCATCAACATCGTATAATCATTCCTACAAAGTTCAAAAGAGACAAGTGTACAAGTTCTTAAAAAAAATTAAGGTGTCCATGAAAATACTAAGGACAACACTCCACTCCCACTAACTTAACTTAAAAATATGTTAAGTATACAACTTAACAAATTGACCTAACAAAACTAAAAATATAAAAAATATTGTGGAAAAAGAGAGAATCAATGCTTGAAGAGGGCTACCCTCCATGGCTTTAAAAATAATAAAAAATATTGTGGAAAAAGAGAGAGTCAATGCTACAAAACTAAAAATATAAAAAATATTGTGAAAGTCAATTCTTGAAGAGAGCATATTAGAGAGTTCGAAGAGGCATATTGGAAAGCCGAGTCTTGTGGGGGCAAATTTGCAAATTTGATGAAATTGGAAAGACAAACCATAATACTCTACCCTCCATGACTTTAAGGGAATAATTTATTTCCATAATTTTCATAAAAAGGAGGCTACTCATAGTTGTCTAGGAATCCTATTCCTAGTCAGTGATGCTCATAAAAGCATCATTTTCTTTTTTTCCATTTGAGATCGTTGAATCCAAATGGAGCCCATAGGAATTAAACTCTACATAAAACACATCCTAAACGATATTCATAATCAAACATGTCTCTCACCATTTACATGACGTACTAATAGTCTATCTCATGCCTTTTACATGACATTATATGCCACAAAATGTCATGGGTTATCATAAAAGAAAATTATACGCTCTCTCTGCATTCCATATTCAAATTTACAAAGTGACATTCCACATTCCAATAGTATCCAACTACAACAACATAGAATCTTGAATCATTTACAACAACATAGAATCTTGAATCCAAATGAGCTCATATGAGTAAAATTACATAAGACAAATCCTAAACAACATTCATAATCAAACTTGTCTATCACCATTTACATTACATAAAGTGTTTTGGGACTGGTATCAACAAGATGATCTATAATAATCAAAGCCTATCTTAGGCCTTTTACATGCCAAAAAGTGTCATGGGTTTATCATAAAAGAAAATTATAGGTTATTCCTACATTGCATATTCAAATTTACAAAGTGACATTCCAATATTCTCCAACTACAACAACATAGAATCTTCATAAAAAATCAATTCTTGTAGACAATGAAATAAAAAGATAACCTAAGAATAGACTATACAAATACAATAAGGTGTATACAACTTATGGTTTTAATAAAAAGAGGCATGTTGATATTACCATCCTTATCATTTGAGATATCCATTCCCCTCAATATAGGAGACCTTTCTGATCCGAATTTATGCAGGAACGCAATAAAACACACAAATCACCATGAATATAAAGATGCAGCGGAAATAACACTTCATTTCATTAATATCAAAGAAAAATAGTAAATTGTGCTACAATTAAGGAAACTGAAAATTTGAAAGAAACAATGGTGGGGGTCCAAGTGGAATAGGCGGGTGGTCACCAATATCCATCTAGATCATTCATGTCCCCTTAGGAAGCAATGGTCCTCATTGCATTGAGTTCCTCCATGAGATGAGGAAACTTCTGTTAAACTCCCCCCTAGGAAGCAATGGTCATCATTGCATTGAGTTCTTCCATGAGATGAGGAAACTTTTGTTGAATTTGGTTTCTGGTGAGCCACTTGCCCTGGTGAAGGAGTTGGTTTGCTTTGACAACTTGATATAGATGGATCCTTTGCCAGTGGGTGTTCTTGATCTGTGTGTCCATAATTTGATCAGTTGTGGTTTGTTCCATGTAGTCTGGATTTAATTCTGTTGCTGTGAGTTGTTCTGCCATGTCAGATGTGTCCAATAGAGGTGGAAAGTAGGGTCGAAGGCGGTCCACATTGAATATTGGGTGCAGACCAAGGAATGGTGGAATATTGAGCTCGAAGGCATTGTCTCCTATAGCCTTGGTGATGGTATATGACCCATATCGAAACAAGCGAAGCTTGCGGTGGGGTCTAGCGAGGCGCTCCTTTTGCAAATGTAGCCACACTTTGTCGCCCACCTGGAAGTTGTGTTGCACCCGATGTTGATCATGTTGATGCTTGTACTTAGCATTGGCTCTGTTCAATATGTCATGAACATGTTGGTGAATGTGATGAATGCGCTTAATGAAGTTGTTCGCCTTGGCAGCTTCAGATTGGACATGAGACAAATCAGCCTGAGTAGCTGCAAAGGGCATGGCTACGTCAATGGGACATAGTTGTTGGAATCCCAAGCCCACTTGAAAGGGGTTGTGGTCGGTTGAGTTGTGGAGGGCTTGATTATAACTATGTTGTACATAGGAGAGGCTCTCATCTCATGCACGTGGATGCTTTGAGTTGTACATGCGCAAAATGTGTACGATCATCCTGTTGACGACCGCTGTCTGGCCATCAGTGTGGGGATGGAAAGTTGTGGACTTGGTGATCTTGGTGTCAAGCATTGACTAGAGGTTAGACCAAAATTTACTGAGGAACCTGATGTCTCAATCTGAGATGATAGACTGTGGGATCCCCAAATGTACCCACACTCGTTCAAAGAAGAGTTTAGCAGTGGCTTCTACTGTGATATTCTTTTTGCAGGTCATCATAATGGCCATCTTCGAGAATCTGTCGACGACCATGAAAACACAGTGGTTGCCATGCTTAGTAGAAAGAAGGCCTGACATGTAATCCATGGAGATAGATTCCCAAGGTCAAATAGGGGTAGGCAGTGGAGTATAGAGGCCTTGCTTCTTGATGGTTGGTTTGGCAATGACGCAAGCAGTGAAGGATCTGATGTACTTTTCGACATCCTGTCGAAGGTTTGGCCAATATAAATACTTCTGCAGTGCTGCCACTATTTTCTCGACCTCGAAATGCCCAGCGACCCTACTATAGTGCGCTTCCCAAATCATCTTGGCACGCTCGCTTGAAGGAACACAAAGGTGTCCCAGGTGACATAGTAGTGCATTCTGGAGGTGAAAATTTGGAACTTGGTTACCCTCTAAGAGCGTCTTGTATGTGTGGCTGAATTATGGATCTCTCTTGTAGAGAAGCGACCAATCATAAGTCCCGTACCCACAAGAGTTGAGCACGGTGGTTATTACCATGATCGGTGGTCGGTTGAGGCAGTCTGCAACATTATTGGTGTTTCCCTTCTTGTACTTGATGTTCAAATGAAACTGTTGCAGATATGTGGACCACTTTGATGGCAATCATTTTGCAACTTCCCTTGTGTCTGTATGAACTGCAAGGGTCGGTGGTCTATGTGGATGATCGTTTCCTTCCTCAAAATGTAATGATTCCATTGTCGGCAAGCCTACACAATGAAATACATTTATGTCATAAGTGGGATACTTTCGGACAATGTCGCACTGTGATATGCCACTGGATGTCTTTGTTGAGTAAGAACTGCCCCAATAACATAGTCAGAGGCATCTGTCTCGATCTCAATGGTTGTTACAAGTCTGGTAATGTGAGCACTGGGGCACAACAGAGGCGATGTTTCAATTCTACGAACACCTTCTGTTGAGATTCCGACCAAAAGAATTTTTCTTTCGCTCCTCCCCTGGTGACTTGACTCAAGGGCCAAGTGATATGAGAGAATCCCAACATGAACTTGCAGTACAAATTAGCAAGACCTAGAAAGTTGCGAAGCTCTATTAGAGTGGTCGGGGTTGACCAATCCCGGATGACTTGGATGTTGGTTAGATCCACATGCACCCCATACTCATCAATAATGTATCCCAAATACTGAACCTGGGTCATGCCAAAAGTGCACTTCTCCAAATTGGCACACAACTTGTGTTTCCGCAGTGTTTGGAGGACCTATCGGATGTGGTGGAGGTGCTCTTTCCAAGTCTGGCTGAAGATCAAGATGTCATCCAAGTACACTACTACAAATGAGTTGGTGAATGGCCGCAAGATGTCGTCCATCAGTCTCATGAAGGTTGCAGGAGCATTTGTCAACCCGAAAGGCATGACCAGCCATTCGAAAAGCCCCTCCTTGGATTTGAAGGTAGTCTTCCACACATGGATGGTTCGATTAGTACTTGGTGATACCCGGACTTCAAGTCGATCTTGCTGAAATATTTTTCCCCTTTGAGTTGGTCCAGAAGGTCATCAATCTGTGGGATCGAGTACCTATTCCAAACAATGATCTTGTTCAGCACTCGATAGTTAATACAGAGTCTCCAAGTCCCATCTTTCTTCTGCACCAACATGATTGAGCTACCACAGGGCGATGAACTTGGTCGGATGTGACATTTCTACAACAACTCCTGGATCTGCCTCTTGATTTCATTGTTCTCCATAACAAAGCGCCGATAGATCGGTCCATTGGGCAGCGACGCACTTGGGGTTGGATTGATGGGATGTTTAACCTGACATTGCAAAGGTACCCCTGCGGGCGAGGTGAATATGTCCCGGTACTCCTCCATGACCTTGTCCATTTGTTGTTTTCATGCAGACGAGCCCTGTCTAGAGGTCGTGGTCACAGTTTTCTTCTTTCCCTAAGGGCGGATCATAAGGAAAACAAATTTCCCGGTTTTGGAAATGAGCTTACTGCATTGTTTTGCAGTAACTAAAGAGATAGCGGCAGGTGGTGGTACCTCTGGTATCCTGTACAACTTATTTCCCAAGGTAACAATAACAGCGCGAGGCCGAGACTCATATACAACATGTCGCTTCTATAAGTATGGTTGGCCTAATAATACATCACAAACATCAAGAGGAACAATGTCACATAATACCTCATCGGTGAAGGGCTTGATGCTGTAGGGAATGTGACATTGTTGGCTGACGCAGAGATCCTGTCCTTGGTGAAGCCACCCAATGGTGTACGGTTATGGGTGTGTTTTGGTCGGCAAGCCAAACCGCTTCACGAGCTCTGCTGAAATGAGGTTCTTTTGGCTCCCACTGTCGACAATGAATTGTAGCGTGGAACCCTTTACCCACATCTGGGAGTGGAAGAGATGCTCCTCCTCCTCTGGATCTTTTGGTTCTTCCTTTTGTATCTGCATGGTGGCAACGATGGCGTTGAGCTCTGCATCGATAATTTGCTTCCCTTTGACATTCCCCTTCTCGTGTTCTGATTCAATGTCGGAGCATGCATCTGATTCAGAAGCCCTCATCTCGGCCACCAGTGATTGTTTGGCCCGACACTCACTTGTGTTGTGAGTGGAGCTCTTATGGAACTCACACCACTTTCCCGTGTCCTTCTTCGGCTTCGCAGTGTTGTTCTTTGCTTGCGGCTTTGGTAGGTTATCTTGAGCCGCCATGCCTTGGCTTTGTCCTTTATTCTGCGGTTTGGGGGGACATTTCGCTTGCTTTTGATTTGCAGATCTGAAGTCTCGTTTCTTCTGTTTGAATTTCTGTTCAATATTGGCAGCATACCGATATGTTGTACCAAGTGAGAACATGTCAAGGAACTCCATTTTCTTCTGAATGTATCTGTGCAGACAACTGTGGTACTTCAACACCAAATGTTTCTCTAAATATTTGATAACCAACTTTGTGCACATGGTATGGAATAGATTCGTCAGCTCGTGCAGATGTTGATCCCTTTGCTGCCGCAGCGTAGTCCATTGTATGTACTTGTCCTCATAGCTCCCCACGAGATAATATTGTTCCTTGATGGTGTCTCAGAAATAATTCCAAGTGGGTATGACCGAGAACAAAGAGGGTTCCTCCTCGTTCTTTTTCTCACAGTAGGTTTACCACCTGTCCTTGACATGGGGGGCGACTTTGAGCAGTGAAAAAATAATCTTCTCTCGATCGAAAAAGTCATGAACCGAGAAATATCCTTCTAATAGATTCAATCATCTATCTACAATGTTTGCATCTATTTGGCCATCAAATATGGGAATCTCAAAGTTTACTTGTACCTTAAAAGGGGTTGTGCCTCCAGAGTGGCCGTTGGATGCAGATGCGCTGTCAATGGGCAATCGTTGAAGGATCTGGGCGAAGTTATCCATCATCACATTCCTTTGTTTTTCAAGGGACTCCTCGAGCAATATTTTGATAGGATCTCCCGCTCCCTCGTCTTTCTTTTCGTCCCCCATGGGCGGCCGTCGGGGTTTGCGAGGCTGATCTTGCAAAGGTTCAACCAGATCGAGCCCTAACTCCTTATACCCCGACCTCGTTAGGGACATGCAAAGAAGGATCGAGAAAGAGAATACCGCTTTGATACCACTGATCTGAATTTATGCAGGAACACAACATAATACACAAGTCACCATGAATACAAAGATGCATTGGAAATAACACTTCATTTCATTAATATCAAAGAATTGAAATTTGTTTACAGATAGAATGGAAATAAACTAGCTAGGGCACTGGTAGCTTATCTCCGAGAAGAGATGTAGCGGATACAGGCCTCTGAACTCTGTATTAAAATGAGGCTCAAAGGCCTATATATTATTGAGAAACAATGGAAACCCTAAATATCCAAAAACCTAACCCTAGGAGATGAAACACTAGAATATGGGCCCCGTCGGGGTAAATTGGTACATCAATTTTTCGGGGTCGTAACTTTGGAATACTATCTCCATTTGACACACATGATACATCATTATAAATATCTATCCGAGGACTACACTACTGACAACGAATATCGAGTCCAGAACATACTTAAATTCATCGCATGTTTAATGCCCAAAAAACGTTGAGGGCCTCAAAACAGCTCCAGAAGTTCAGGACCTAAAAAATTGTCAAAAATAATAAATTGTGCTACAATTAAGGAAACTGAAAAACTGAAAGAAACAATGGTGGGGGTCCAAGTGGAATAGGCAGGTGGCCACCAATATCCACCTGGATCACTTCCTTTCATAATTTGTCCACAATATGGTTCCTCTCTTTGAAGATGTTATTGTAGGAAATTTCTACAAAGACATCCCATAAAGTCCAATTCTCATCAAAAAGTGGTTGAGTGTGAAGTTCCTAAGAGAATATTCCTTTATGAATTGTTTTATCACAAGGAATGAGTCTTCAAATATCTAAATATTTGTTTTTCCAAATTCTGCAGCAAGAGTAAGTACCAACTTCAAAGCCATCATCTTTGAATAATTATTTGACCCTAAGCCAATGTTCATTTTGAAATGAAGAGAACGTGAATCATAAATTTAGAGGATTCCCCTTGTCCCTCCCATCGATGGGTCTCCTTATGATGTTGCATTCGAAAGTTAGCCTAAGCCCCTCTTTTGTAATAATATCCTCCTTCACAAACCTTGGAGCTTTAATAGGTTTTGATTCACTATAAGAACCTAGTTTGTTGAGACCTTGAATAACACAAGACAAAGGAGAGATGTCCCTATCTTCAAATATCTTAGTGTTTCTAGCCAACTAGATTCCCTAGGCCACAATTAATGGGAAATATCTAAACCCTTTCATAGCTTCATTTTCACACCATTTCTTGAGTCCTTCTTCAATTGTATCCCCTTGTCCAAACCCTTCTCAAACTTGAGAGTCATTTTATTTGTTTCCACACTTGTTGAGCAAAGGCAAAGGAAATAATAAAATGGTAGTTAGATTCATTATGTGCTTAGAAAAGACTACACCAACCATGTCCATAAGTATTTCTCTTTTGCAAGGTGTCCCATGGAAGCACCTTATCATTAAGGAGTAACCACATGAAAATATGTGCTTTGGATGGGATTTTAAATCTCCAATCATTCTTCCAAAACCATTTATGTGGTTCCAAATCTCCTTGGGAATCCAAAGCTTTATATCCCTATTTTGGTGTATATTCCTTTCCTCAAATTGTGAAGCCCCTCATCTAGAAATTAGAGGTGACATTTGTGAACCATAAATTAAATCATGAAAGGGGGCAATAAACCAACACCCCAATAGGGCCATGAGGTTCGTCGCTAAAAGCCAAGACTACCAACCTAGACTAGTAACCACAACCAACCTCCAAGATAACCACATATGTCATAGGAACCTTGACTAGGCTAGAGAAGACCTTGCAAAAAACTTCATAGAAACCCAAAACTAGGAGCTCAACAAATGGAGGAGAAATGAATTAGAGCAATGTGTAAATGTAATGAAAACCATGTGAGGTAGGGAAACTCAATTAAGGTGCCATCATGAGGAATTTAAGGATGGAAAATTAGATGCAAAGTGGGTAATTAAACCTCACACATATGTGACAAAAAAATTCACAAAATAATTTTATTATTATTATTTATTTTTAAAATTTTTACAAGGGGGACTACCAATGTTGGGAACAAAATGAGTTTTTGGACTTGTACCCTCCCTTGAAGGGGTAGTTATACTTCTTCTAGTGTGGCCCCAATATTGTCCATAATGCCAACCTCTAAGTTATTGGAGCACTTCACATGGAATTGGGAGATACATTCGCAACACTAAGCCATGAGACTTGTTCTTTGGATGATTCTACATGTAGAAGGAGAGGTTATAGTTCCTTGCTTCTTTGGGGCACAAATGATGTAGGTAGACTCTGCAATGATGGTGATGTCAATTACAAATTGGGGGATAATAATATTAGTCTTTGTAGGGCCACCAAGCTCTCTACTTTGTTGTTGGTAGCATGACCAATACCTTAGGAAAATGATACTTATTTATGTCCTTCAAGATCAATGATGATCCCCTCGGAACACACCACCCTAAAATTATGCTAGTAATGGTATTATAATGGTTAGTGTATGGTATTAAGGATGACGCGAGGGTGGGATTTGATCCATGTATGTGTGTGTGGGTCACACTATATTTTATTATAATCCCTTTGGGCGCACCCACGTGTTCAACTACTACTTCCACTGCCCACGTGACAATGTTAGACCTTAGATGCCCTCATAAGATCTGAACCTTTGCCACTCCTCACTAGTGGATCCAACCCTTTTAGGTGACCGTTTTTGTATAGTTTCCCACTTATACTAAGTGATTAGTAATTTTTAGTGGTATGATAGAAATATACTTTGAACAAAAACTTATTAAGGTGGGGGGGTGGGGGGACCTTATGTATCCAGACACAAACTTATTTTGTACATATCTATAGTGTTCACAAGATCATTAATATAATATTTGAGTAATTAAGTGACTAGGTTAGTTAGCTTATATTTGTTAGTTGCTCATATTAATAATGACTCGTCATTAAGTTAGTTGAGGGTTATTACTTTCTAACATTAATCGCATTACGAAGTTAGTTGAGAGTTGTTAGTTGCACATGTATCAATGATTCATCACTAAGTTAGTTAACAGGAGTTGTATAAAAAGGGGTTTCCCATCTTTTTTGTAGAATCATTTTATTATCAATAAATGAAATATTGATACTCATTTGAGTACCATTTTGGATATGCCTTCCTCCATCTTTTAGGAATTGTAGATGCATTCCAACTTGGGTGTGCAAGTTCCCCCAACCCATTTTTTTTATCATATTGTTTATTTATCTTATATTTCATATTATAAATATTTAGTGTAGCAGTAATGCACTGACTAGTAATTCCATACTCGATGAAAAATTATTTGAAAATCAATGTTTTGCATGCTCGCCACCATTATCAATGACCACATTAATTTTTAGCAATAGATCTTAACTCCATAAGTATCTAGCAATATATTTTTATATTTAAAGAAGATCCATATACATTTAGAAAAATCATCAATGAAGGTCAAAATATATTTTGCACCTAAAAGGGGCATCTTGTCCATTGGACCACATAAGTCACTATGAACAAGTGACAATTAAGTTACTTGTTAGGCGCATAGTTCTTGGGACTTTATGTTTCTATTGTTATATTATTGATGTCATTATTGGTCACCTCATTATTTATAATTGTACCTCTTTATCTCGTATATATACATTAGTGGACGATCTTTAGTTTGGATCCTTCAAATGACCCATCTTACCATTTTTTCTCTATTTTTTTTCAATCATTTGAATTGCACGAAATATTAAACATAGTTACCAACTTGACAAGAATCCTCTAGAGTTCTAGTCTTTTTAGAGGTCGCATTTTTACCCCCATTTTGAAAAGTGGTGCTACTAGTAGCACCATTTTTTTTCAGGATTAAAATTACCACTTTTGCAACCATGGTCTTGACAACGTCATAATGTTGTTGACAAAAACCTTAAAATTATCCCTCAAATTGAAAAGTGGTGCGAACAACATCACCATTTGTTTGCTTTCGAGTTTAAAAATACAACTTATTTGAAAACTATAGACTTAACAATCAATATTGTTGAAACCATAACTGTAAAATTGACTTCCAAATTGAAAAGTGGTGATCCCAATGGAATCCCTTTTTTTCTAGGGATAAAATTGCAAGCTTTTTGAAATTGTGGCCTTGGCAACTTGGATAATTGGAACCAAAATTTTATCCCTAGAAAAATTGGGGGTTGATGCTGGGAGCACCAAATTCAATTTTAGGGTCGATTTTAAGGTTTTGGTTGCAACGGTATCGATTGCCAAGTCCATAGGTTTCAAAGAAGCTGTATTTTTAACCTAAAAAATAAAATGGTGCTACTGTTAGTGCCACTTTTTAATTTGGTGGTTGATTTTAAGGATTTTTTCGACAACGTTACGATGTTATTAAGGACATGGTTGAAAAATGTAGTAATTTTAACCCAAAAAGAAAACAAGGTGCTACTACCAGTAGCACCACTTTCTGAAACAAGGGTTGATTTTGATGTTTTTGACACAAAAAATATGGGTTTTTAGGGATAGAGTTATCATTTTGAGGTCACAGTTCTCGTCAAGTCGGTAACTATGTTTTTAGTGTCGACAAAGGACATAGTTGATCACAGTGGGTCAAAATTTTAGAACCTGGTTCTTCATATTTTTAGAGTGACAAGCTCTAAAAGTTAGGTTTAGTTCTAGTCCTCAAACTAGTCTTAAACATGTGGTTTCAATAAAATAGTCACATATGGAGATTTAGAGATCTAAATTAAGTGAAACATGTGGAGTTTCAAATAAGAAACATTGATGTATCTCTATTATTATTTTTTATATTTAAGTGCTCTATAATTTTGATGGTATAAGTTGTAGAAGTTAGAGATTTTTCTTAGTCTTGAAACCTTGCTTAAAGCGTAGGTTCTAACAAAAAGACAATATCTAGAGATTGAGAGGTCTAATTGAAGTAAGAATAATTCCATTGAAAATAGTATGAATAAAGATTACAGGTCAAAATTTCACGTCTTAAAGTACTACAAGTGCGGACTAGAATGCCATGCAATTTCACTTTGTCGAGGTGAAAACAAGTTCTGGTAATTCCACCATACCTTTATCTTGGAAGGTCCAAATTGCACGATATCAGTGGAACAATGAATATAACACATCAAGGTACATCTTATAATTTTTTTACCAATGGAATATTAGAATTTACTAAGTTATAACAAGTTCAAGATCAACCACTGGAGAAAGACCCAAAATCAAGGCTCTACAAGATGTGTCAACTTGAAATTATCATAACTTATGGTTGGTCACTTAATTTGTGATGATTCAAAAAGGGTTAGAAGGATGAACTAAAGGAGAACATGGATGTATCCATTTTTAATACCATTTGAGGGTATTTTCTTCAATAATTACCATTATCATGGGGAGAAACAAGATTGTCCTTATAGGAGCAACAAAAGTGGAAGAACCTACCAAGTGGATGAGCATTCCAAGAGAAATTATGGAACTCCTCATAAATTGGAAGAACTTGCTAACAAAAAATGCAATTTGAAAGGATGATTTCTCCATACAAAATCATCTACATATAGTCAAACATTGAGGGTAATTCTTATTTGTAGGGATGGGGCATGTTAATTCCGTAGGTCCTGGGCCTTTACGTTGCTATTGTTATATTATTGTTTTCATTATTGGTCAACTCATTAATTTTAATTGTGCCTCTTTATCTCCTATATAGATCAAGGAGACTTATTTGAAGGATCATCTTATCTTGTGTATTTGATATATTGTCAGGAGAGGTTGGCCCCTCAAATATGATTCTTATTCAATCACTCTTTCACTTGATCTATGCACGACATACTGAATTGGGTCTTTTTATGTTTTTTTGGCTATTTGGTCCATAACATTATCACATGCCATGCTTTAACAATATCAAATCCTCTCTAGGATGATTACTAAGGATGCATCCTTCATAAACACCATCTTTCAAAACCACATAATATGGATCATGAACCATACTCAACCTAGTTAGAAGATACAAATGAAAACTCATGTGACCCAATATTTCATGCCAGAAGTTATTCACTTCATCAATATGAGCAACAAAAAAATGAATATCTTAGTGAGAATCAATTATAGTGAACTTATATAACTTGTACATTTGTCATTAACATAAACATATCTAGTAGTCGTAACATTAATCATGTTAATAACACATTTCACAACAAAAATGAATATCTTAGTGAGAATCAATTATAGTGAACTTATATAACTTTTACATTTCTCATTAACATAAACATATCTAGTAGCCATAAAATTAATAATGTTAATAACATATTTCACAGCAAATATGAGGGTGGAGAATATGTTTTCTCTAATATTTCCGCCCACCCCACCCTCATATATGAGGGTGTGGGTTGGGGGGGAAATATTAGAGAAAACACAATGGGGTGGGGGGAAATATTAGAGAAAACAAAATATGAGGGTGGGGGGAAATATTAGAGAAAACACAATATGAGGGTGGGGGTGAGGGGAAATATTAGAGAAAACACAATGGGGTGCGGGGAAATATTAGAGAAAACATATTGTGTTTTCTCTAATATTTCCCCCCACCCTAACAAAATAGTCAAGACAAAATTCAACCTCCTTATTTATTTAGGGAATCTAGTAAAGGGAGAAGAACATTTCACTTAGAATTGGTACATGATAGACATCATTTATGACTCCATTTTATTCTTTAATTTAACCAATATCACAAGCAAAGAGTGCAATGACATCACTTATAACTCCATTTTATTATTTACTTTAACCAATATCACAAGCAAAGAGTGCAATATCATCTTGAATATAAATTTTCTCAACATGATTTTTGTTAGCATCTAGGGTAGAAAATAATGAAGCATCCTAATCCATGTGATGAGTACATCCAATCTCAACAATCTAATTATTGTAAAGGATATGAGCATTCAATGCTTTAAAATAAGTCACACGAAAGGCTTTACCATCATTTTTGTGGAAATTTTGCTATTGATTGGCTATAGTAAGCTCTTGAATTGATTCTAAGGGTCCTTCAATTGTTTAAGACATTGATATTTAAAACATCCCAATTTTCCATGATATCCATAGAGTTTATTTCTTGACTACTTATTTCCTTGATAAGTTAATCTAAACTTAAGTCTATTATTTTGGGATGCAGTGCCCCTCTTGGCATTACATTAACTAAATACATTGTTACTGAAAATGGAGCTATTTTTTTTAAACTAATATATAAATCCTCATTGATCACCAATTTAGTGCATGTATTTTATATTTGTAATCCATTTTTTTTTTTCTATAATAGGATATTCAATCTAATCCAGAAGTATTTTTGAAAATTCACAATACAATATCCAAGTATAATCATTCCTCACAAATTATACCTATGGAGGGTTCATGTCTCTCATAAAATTTATATACAATTTCACAAGGAATTCTTTGATCTTAAAGTTGAAGAGATTTTTTTTCCAAGTTATAAATCCTGGGGAAAACTCCTGATTATTTCCCCTCATTTCAAGGATGGTACCTATGGTAAACCCTAGAATATTTAGGGCACAAGTCCGATCAACAACAAGGCCCAAAGCCATTACAACATTATACTCATTATGAGCTCGCTCAACATGTCACTCATGAGAATTGAACCGAGGTGGGGAGGATAAGAATCATTCCTCCCAACCACCTGAGTTAAACCCAATTGACAAACTTAAGAATGAAGAGATATAAAATCTAATAGATATAATACTCTACCATATAGGAGGCAAGTTTACAATTTGTTTCTAATACTTCCTAGATTTAGAAACAACTCCCAAATCTAATACTACAATCAAAATTCTTTCAATCCATTGACTCATGGTATGTGTGTCTAAAATAAAATTGCTAAAATTACAATATAAGCCAAGTATGGATTCATAATTTTCCTCCTAATTCCTTGTTCCTTTCACAAGGTAAAACCCATGTAAAGCAAGAGAAATTATTAACATCTACAAGTTTGATGGAAAGAGAAAGCAATTAAAGATAAGTTATCATACAAAATAACTTATATAATCATACAAAATAAGTTGTATTCCTAGAGTCACTCTCCTACAATAATAAAACAAGCAAGCATGTCATTCTTTGGCCTTTTGTAAAGTGCAAGCAACTTTGCACCCTAAGAATTTGTTTTTAGGGAATCTTTTGCATGCAATTCTCTAAGAATTTGTTTATTTGTTTTTAGGGAATCCCTAAGAATTTGTTTTTAGGGAATCTTTTGCATGCAATTCTCTAAGAATTTGTTTTTAGGGAATCTTTTGCATGCAATTCTGCATGTATAAGATAATAGAGTCAATGTTGTAGAAGAGTGATATATAAAGACATAATTAATGAGGTGCTCATATGGAGGAAGACACTTGCCATTGATGTCATATTCAAAATTTTAGATGAAGAATATTAAAAGTTATTTTTAGACGAGTGGTCTTATGCCATGAAGAATGATAAAGAAAGTACTAAGGGTTTTTTTACATACACAAATTTCCTATTATAATTTCATGGATGTATTCAATGGGAAAATGTTATTATTTATACAAATCTTAGGAGCAAGCATAATTTTGTCAATGTTAACTTGAATAAAATGTTGCAAGTCCCAACCAATTATATTCAAAGCACACAAGTTAATGGTGAGAATGTTTACATTTTTAAATATTTGAAGATTACCATGGATAAATGTGTTGCATCTAGATTTTCATGCCATATATATGGATGATGTGGATATTGTTTTGGGATATACTAGGATGGAATCAATTGTTATAATTAATATTAATGTGAAAAATATTTTTTTGAAGATTTAGTATAAGAAAATAAAATTACATTGTAGGATATTTCTCTTACTAAACAAGAAGGGCCCAAGGGAGGCCCTGAAGAAGACTTTGTTGGGAAACTAATTGCAATACCTACAAACACATCAGATGAAGAGTCCAAGGTTGAATTAAAAGAATAGCCTATAGAAGGACATGAAGAAAATCCCCATGAAGGGAACAAAAAAGAAGAAGAAGCCAAGGATCTAAATGACTCTTAGGAACTACATGTTGAAGGGTGAAATAAAGAATAATCAGTAGCTAATTTTGGTGTATATCACCACCCACACCACCTAGAGAAAAAAAAACTATCAAGGCAAGGGTATGAGTCAACAAATGTATTATGGACCAACATGGAACTAGAAAGGCAACTGGTATGGAGGTACATGGAGGCATGAATATATTAGAGTAGCATAGTGACAATTTGGAACCCAAGCAATAACCAGAGTCCAAATCGAGGAGGAAAGCCCATAGTTGGACACCATGTCCACTCTTCACTAGGATGGATAGATGCTCGCCTGCATGGTATTAGTTGACTACATTGCTTAGTAGCTCATATTGTATGGCATCTCATGTTTTGGGGATGAAACACGTGAAGATGGATGAAATGTAATGTACCTAGGGAGGATAATATGGGGTATCTAGGGAGGTACCCAGTGGGATAATGAATGCAATGTGGCCACAATCATGGAATACGCCCACTATGTAGTTAGAGGAAATAATATAATAATAAGGGGTAGTTGGCATATTCTCCTAGGAATACTGATGAGAAAATATAAATACATAGGAGTATCATTGTGTTGAGATATGATGGATGTTGTATGTATGGTATTGTAGCAAGCATGGGTTGTGGAGTGATTCCTTCCATAAGGAGTATTTGATGGTGTTACCCTACCATATTCTTATGTTCTTTATAGTGTGAATGTGTGGGTATTTATGAAGTTATGGGTTTATTCTCAAGTGAAGGATTATCTTCTAGCATTTATCTTCCAAGGTTTACAACAAGTGGTATTAGAGATATTTTGCAAGACCCATGTCTTCCCCGCATATAATTAATCATTTTTAATGATTCCCATGCAATAGCATGTAAATATTGTAATTGCATTATTGATTAATTGGAAATGCCAATAGTTGACAGTGGAGAGAATCCTTAAAAGTACTAGCCATGATACCGTGAGAGGGATTAGTAAGGGGTAGAGAAGGGGATTCATGTGTAAAAGAACCCAAAGCTACCTTGATGAATAAGGAGAAGGAAATAACAATATTTCCTCTAACTTTTCGCTGAAGCAAGACACTTAATGGAAGGGGTTTGTAGTTGAACAACAAACCACCCTCAATGAATACAGGTATGGAATATCTGGCTAGGACAACATAAGCTATCAACCAAAGGTACCACCATAGCATACGATTTCACAATCCCCAAGATGACCCTAAGTTTTTTCTGGAGGAAGGAAGGGGATAGGTTGAGAACATTCCCAAGAAAGTGCTTGCAGTAGAGAATGCATGAGGGAAGAGATTGCGTGCAACAAAGAGAAAATACAGTTAGAGCCAAGGATCCTGATGTTACACATTATTTTGGTCACCTCAATGATCAACTGACAACATGTGTTCATGTTCCCTGAAAATATTAAAAGAGACTTTCTCCATGAGAAAAGTGGTTTGCTTTCGTCTTTCAAAAACTATAACAAGGAAGGTCATTGCATCCTGTTGTATGCATGGGGTGCGACGATGCTTGATCGTCGCACTCTACACTAAAATTGGACTACGACATCGTCACATGTTGCTTGTCCATAGGGTGTGGCAATGCTTAAATCAAAGGAAAAGTCAAATTTCACAAATGTTCTAGAAGGGAATCTTCTAAAAGATGAGGTGGCCTCTGATCGGTTTGGATCTTACTCGCTTCTCTGATTTAGTGGGATCATCCTAATATCCTCACCCATCTCTCTTTCACCCTATATAAAGAGGGATCTCTCATGGAAAAGGCTAAGGTTGAATAGGCTGAGATTTGCATGGAGATTTCTACTACAGATTGTGCTTGAGAGCTTTGCTTTAGTTCTCCAAGTCAGATTGTGGATCTTCTTCATCCAAGGAATTGGAGAAATGGTGTGTGTGTTGGAGAAAAGAGCCATTGAAAGAGGACCTTGCAACATCAAGGCATGGGTTGTATTATCCACTTTCCATTTAATATAATGCAACAATACATTTATTCCCTATAAAAGTGTTTTAACTTTTATTGTATAACTCCTTGATCTTATACATAGACTTCATTAGAATATATATATCTTTGTTTTCCCTCTTTGTCGGTTTGTGCTTTTCAGACAGGCTTACCATTCTGCAAACTCAAAGAAGGAGCTACAAAGACAACACTAGCAAGGATCAAGTGTCATTTAAAAGTTATGTTACTTGTACCTATTTAAACTAGTTTATATGACAATGAAGTTTAAGATGAAGTATGTATTATGTCTTGTTTTGTTCTAGTTTCCTGTGGAAGTTGGGGAGATCTGTTTGTGTCCGCGCTTACCGATTAGTCCGATAACAAAATTGGTAACCATATTGGGGATGTTTGACAACACGAGTATTCCAACAGAGGATGAACACCTTCAGTAACCACTCACATAACCAGATTAAATAACAACACATCGATATTTTCATGTGGTAAAACCCCTACGGGGAAACATCCACGGCCCCATCCAATGTGGCCACTTGGAGCAGTTTATTAATGCAAAGAAAAAGATTACAGGGAAATTTTACAAGAGATTTTCTCACAATCGATCATCGACAAATGACCCTCCATGCTCTTTAAATAGAGATCATGGACCAATCGGGTTTCAAGCCACAAATCAATGGCCGTTAAGATCAAGGAGAGTATGAACCATCGGATCACTCTATGTCGGGAACATATTGTGACCGTCAGATTTCCTAACTACAAATGCATACTAAGGCATACTAAAGAAACACACTAGGAAACACACTTTTACCTAACGACATATTAGACCAAGTAGTTCTTAACTAACTCCTAAGTGTCTAAACATCCTAACATCCCCGCTTAAGAACAACTTGGGATAGGATTGAAGGATTTACAATGTTGACACAATAGGAGAAGGAAGGAGGCATTAGAGCCTACCCCCCCTTAATGAAAACTTCCTGAACTCCTAACATAGATTGAAGTTTGGAAAACTTCGCTTTTGTAAGATACTTTGTGAAAATGTCTACAACTTGATCTTCTGTAGGGAAAAAGAGCACTTCAATAACTTGATCATGAATGAGCTTTTTGATGAAGTGCACGTGTAGCTCGATGTGTCTTCTACATTGATGTTGAACTGGGTCTTTGGCGAGCTTGATGGCACTCTGATTGTCACACCAAAGGCTGGTCGGATGCTGGTGATGGAATCCAAACTCTGAAAGGATCTGTCGAAGCCACAGGGCTTCCTGAGTTGCATTTATCCTTGCTCGGTACTCTACTTCTACTAAACAAAGTACAATAGCCTGTTGTTTCTTACAGTACCAAGTGATAGGTGTTGAACCAAGGCTGAAAACATAACCTACAGTAGACTTTCGATCATCAGGGTCGTCGGCCCAATCTGAATCAATGAAACCAACCAATAAAGGAGTCCCCCCTGAACTGTAATGTATCCTAAACCGAAATGTACCATAGACATAGCAAAGTATCCTTTTAGTTGCTTTCCAATGGATTTCATGGGGTGTTTGCATATACCAGGAAACAAAACCAACAACAAAGGAAAGATCAGGATGGGTATGAGTCAAGTATAAGAGGCTACCAACTAACTGATGGTACAGGGTGGCATCAACTTCAGGAGAAGTATAGGTGGAAGTAATCTTGACTCCAAATTGGAAGGGAGAAGGGGTTGGTTTACAATCATCCATGTGAAAGCGATGAAGAAGGTCACAAGCATACTTAGACTAGGAAAGAAAAATTCCTTCATTGGTTTGCAAAACTGGGAGACCAAGGAAATAGTGAAAAAAGCCTAAGTCTGTCATTTCAAATTTCTTCTTAAGGCCGGTTTTCACATGATTTAAAATTTTTGGGTCACTACCAATAAGGATAAGGTCATCAACATAAAGGACAAGGATTATGAGATGGCTTCCTACTTTCTTGGTATAGACATTAGGATCAGAATGAAATTTAGAGAATCCAGTGGCAATAAGAAAGTTGTCCATTTTGGCATACCAAGCTCGGGGAGCTTGCTTGACACCATAAAGAGATTTCTTGAGGCGACAAACAAGGCTAGAGTCATTCTAGACATAGCCAGGAGGTTGTTCCATGTAGATTTCTTCTTTCAAATTGCCATGCAAGAAGGCAGATTTAACATCCATGTAATGGACCTCCCATTTATGTGAGGCAACAAGAGCAAGAACAAGGCGACTGTAATTCATTTTGGCTACAGGGGCAAAGGTGTCATTATAGTCAATTCCTTCAACTTGGGAAAATCCTTTGGCAACTAACCGAGCCATGTGTATTTAGACACTTCCATCTGATGCATACTTTGTTCTGTAGACCCATTTACATCTGACAAGTTTTCTTCCTTTTGGAAGAGGTACAAGATCCCAAGTATCATTTTCCATTAAAGAACGATACTCTTCATTCATTGTTGTATCCCAATCTATATGACCTGAAACTTCTGCAAATGTCTCTGGATCATGAGTCTTTGAAACTTGAGCCAAAAGAGAAGAGGCTCGTTGGAACTGTGAATGTGTTCGAAGCTGATCTGGAGGATCGTCAACAAGACCACCAGTTGCTTCTTGTGTTGAACGGACCCATCTAGGAAGCGGTGGAACTGGTGCTAGTTCAGATTCAAAGAACTCATTTGGAGGAGGGTGAGCAGGAAGAGGTGGATTTTCATCCTCACTGTCATCATCTGAAGAAGAAGCAATATCAGAAGAAGGCACAAACAATGAAGATGGCTCGTAGATCAAAGAATGCACAACCGTCAAATTAGGCTCGCAGGCCAAAGAAGGCACAAACATCGAATTAGGCATGCAGGCCAAGAGATTTTCATCAAATTTAACATCTCTTCTAATAATAATTTCATTGCAATGTGATTGAAGAAGTCTGTAACCTTTGACATCTTCAGAATAACCAACAAATACACACTTTTCACTTTTAGGCTGCAATGCTTTCCTTTTCTCATCAGGAATGTGAGCCCATGCTATACTGTCAAATACACAGAAGTGACTTACATCTGGTTTAATTTTAGTCCAAGCTTCTTCCGGTGTTATATTTTTAAGAGCCTTTATAGGAGTGCGATTTATTATGTAATTTGCACAGTTGATGGCTTCTGCCCAATAATTTAGACTTAATTCCTTAGATTGGATCATACAATTAGCCATTTCTATTAATGTGCAGTTGTTTCTCCCAACAAAACCATTTTGTTGTGGTGTATATGGAACAATGTGTTGCATTTGGATTCCCTATGTAGTGCAGTAACTTGTAAAATTATTTTTGACAATTTCACCTCCATTATCTGTTCTTAACCTTTGAATTTGATGTCCAGATTGCTTTTCTACAAGGGCCTTGTAGGCCAAAAACTTGTCAAAAAATTCGCTCTTAAGTTTTAAGAAGTAAACCCAAGTACGTCTAGACAAGTCATCAATGAAAGTTAAGAAATACTTGCACCCAGAAAAATAAGGAGAAGAAAGTGGACCACACAAATCACTGTGAACAAGCTGCAAAGGACCCGAGGCGTGCCAAGAGGCACGTTTTTAAAAACTGTCCCAATGATGTTTGTCAAGAAAACAACCGACACAAACACCATCTCTGCATGAAACAAGAGGAAGACCAGTCACCATCTGTTGATTACATAGTTGCTGCAATGAGCGATAGTTTAGATGACCAAACCGCTCATGCCAAAGTTTGCTCAAGTTATCTCTACGAGCAATAAAAATTGATGAAAAAGAAGATGACCCAAATTTGTCAAACTTGTACAACCTAGTAATATCATCAGCAATTCCAGTTGCAAGAACATGATTAGGATATTTTATATCCTTGATTACAACTTGGTGAGGTGAAAACTCTATGGTTTTACCTTCACCTGAATGAGTGATTTGATATACTGATAGAAAGTTACAAAAAAGACTTGGAACACATAATACATCATTGAAATGGCCATTTTCTACTTGTATTTTTCCAGATCCTTCAACACTAAGAGATCTATCATCACCAACAAATATTTTCTTGGTGTTACATTCATTTAGAGTAGAAAATATGTCTCTATCATTAGCCATATGATAAGATGCTCCAGAATCAATAAGCCACTTATCAGAAGTAGAAGTAGAAGGCGTATTGAAGGAGAAACCAGAAGCAGAATGTGCATGTCCATGAGAAGAAGAAGAAGAAGAAGAAGAAGAAGAAGAAGTAGGATCAATACTGATGTTGTGCTTCTTTATCGTTGCTTCTAAAGCTGCCATCTTCTTGAAACATTTGGACTCATCATGACCATCTTTATCACAAAAGTTGTAATGTCTATTAGTCTTCTTATTTTAATATTTTGCTCCTTTGTCTCCATTCGGATCAAAATCTATCTGAGTGTGTTTGGGACCCTTATATTGCTTGTTATTATGGCGAGGATGTTGCTTCTTTGGATTCTTGGGTTTATCATTTTACTGAGCAACTAAGGCTTTGTTGGAGGTACCTGTAGTGGTGATCACTCCAAGTTGTACAAGATTATTTTCCTTTCTAATCAAAGCAACACAAAAGGAATCAAGAGTGGGTTTTTCATAAGATTTCCCTAGAGCCTCTCTCATGGCATAAAAGGTAGATACAAACACAAAATATGCACTACCTATCTTAGAAAGAATAAGATAGATGCAACACTCTTCCTTCATTTTTATCTCACATTCTTCACATAAAATTCTGAGTGTTTTAAACTTAGATAGATAGTCTCCAAGGCAAGAAAAATCACTTGGACTGAAGGTCAGTATTTGATTTTCTAACTGTTGTGCTCGAATAATATTGAGTTTACCAAAAATAGATTCAATCTTTTCCCAAGCTTCTTCGGGGTCATCAATGTCTTGAATGTGGTACCTTAAATCGGGAGAGATGGACATTCCTATTAGTCCACGTGCTTCGTCACTCCTATTAGCCCATTTGAATTTCTTATCATCATCAGTGGGTTATTTTTCCTTTCCCAAGGTAATCCAGTATAAGCCTTTACTTATTAATAAATATCCCATATGAGATTTCCATTGGAAGTAGTTGTTGTTGGTAAGTAAGACGTTACTTGTAGAAGCCATATTAAATATGTAGATAATATGGATTTAAAAATTGAAACTGATGATTTGTATGGAAAGATCTTGAAAAGTTATGTGGTTTTAAAAAAACAACACTGAAAATGGACTTCCAATGTGAGAGTTATGCCCTTTTAAAAAAAGACATAAACGATAACCAGCTGACCATGTGCTAGTGTAAGTTGCTTTATGAAGTGACCCACTTTTATAAACAGAAGTGGGGATCACTTTTACAATGAAGTTACTTTATAACAAAAAAACTGCATGCAAAATAAATAACTCTAAAATAAAATATTAAAGCTACTTACAGTGATTCACTTTTATACTTGAAGTGAAATACACTTTACAATTTTAGCATGAATTTTTTCAAAAAAGTAACAAAAAGAGAGACTTGAACTCAAGACCTCTTACTTAATAAGAAAAGTTTTAACCAAATGGTCTAGAAAAACGTATTGCAATGTTCATAAGGAGGATTGTGGGTGTTGTTGTTGTTGTTGTTGTTGATAGCCTTGGAGAGCGTGCTAAAAAATAACTCTTTTCACATAAGAAAAAAATTCCGCTTCTCAATGACAACAAGGGTTAGATCTCGATTAACTTACCCGGAAGATGCACCTTTTCCTATCTATTTCTGATTTTCTGAGATTGCATAGGGCACAGGTCAAAGAGCATACACAGATATAAAAAAGTAGCAACCCGGAAATAAAAAAAATACAAACCGAAATAAAACCAAAATAAAACTTTGCAGAAATTTTAAAAATGTGTATTCAGGCTTTATTCCTCTGGATTTTACTGTAATGGTCGTATCTTGGGTAAACAGAAACCTTTTCGAGTGAAACAAAAAGTGTTCCTGATTTAAACGAGTGCTCTGGACGCAATGGAACAGTCCTCTTAGCCCAAAAATGTATGAAAATGACAGAAAATGGATATGAGGCAACTCAACTTCACGATCTCGATCTACACCAGGAGCGGGTCTTTAAATAGGCTCTGATACCATGGTCGAAAACATAAGTTTTCCAATAGAGGAAGAACACCTTCAGTAACCACTCACATAACTAGATCAAAGAACAACACACCGATGTTTTCATGTGGTGAAACCCCTACGGGGAAACATCCATGGCCCCAACCAACGCAACCACTTGGAGCAGTTTATTAATGCAAAGAAAAAGATTACAGAGAGATTTTACAAGAGAGTTTCTCACAATCGATCATCAACAAATGACCCTCCATGCTCTTTAAATAGAGATCATGGACCAATTAGGTGTTAAGCCACAGATCAATGGCTATTAAGATTGAGGAGAGTATGAACTGTCGGATCACTCTATGTCGGGAACATATCGTCACCATCAGATTTCCTAACTACAAATGCATACTAAAGAAACACACTTTTACCTAACGACATATTAGACCAAGTGTTTCTTAACTAACTCCTAAGTGTCTAAATATCCTAACAGGAGGAAACACCATTGTTTTTGGTTTTTTACCTCTTATTTGCTTTTAGCCTGCCTTCTTTTGGTTAATTTCATTCTCCGAGTCTGTGGGTGATCCATCTTGACTCCCTGGGTTTGAAGGTTCAGTGAGAAGTTTTGTCTTTCTTCCCATTTTTCTTTATTTTCAGAGATCGCCGCACGTTACCCTATTGAAAGCCTGCAACGATCCTCTGTGTCACACTCTATTGGTGCAGAATAGTGCGGTGATGTCGCACTGTACCTTATTAGCAGTCTGCGACAACATTAGATCATCGCACTATGCTCCACTGCAACCTGCGAAGATTCCTGTAGGAATTGTTGGGTGATAGCCATTTTTCTTTTTCTCTACCTAGTTTTGCCTCTACTGTCTAGGATGAACTTCTGACACTAGTGAATGATTGTTTTATAACTTTGAAGCCTGCATTCGATTGATTTTCAGAATTTGAAAGTCTTCTTTGTAAATTTTGCAAGTTTTGCTTCTTGTTTCTTGTCACAAGGGTATAATCTCGAGATCTTGGTCCCGAGTGCTTGTTTGACAAGGAGTCCTTGATTTATTTGGAGTTTTGGATTGTTTTTACTTTCTAGATTGTTAGTTGATTGAGAGACATTTTTGTTTGTATTTGACAAAAGGTTTTTCTTATCATTTGATTTTTGTCTACATTGTGAACTTGATTTGGGAATAGTGTTGAAAATGTGCTATTTTTCTTGGATTATGCTTTATTTTCTTCATTACGTCTCTGATATGATTTGAGAAGAAAAAAAACTGAAGTCATTCTTCTTTTTAGTAGTCTTTTACATGAAAATTGTTGCATTCAAAATATTTGAAAAAAAGAGAAAAATTAGAAAAATTTGTAGTTTTTTATTATTTGGAATCTTTTTCATTCAAAAATTGAGAAATTGTGTTTCGTAGCTTTTGTATTTCAAAAAGAAACACCTTCTCCCTACAATAATTAGAGTTCATTGAAATAAACGATTGCATAATCATCTCTTCTTGCATTTTATTGGGTCAAGGTCACATACATCATCAATTTCATTTCCGTTTCCCTTTTGAGTAAGAAATAAATTTTAAAATAAAATGCAATTTTAAAATTTATTAGCAACTTTTATTTCCTAGAACTTCTCTACACCAACATTAGCTAGGATAATGCTTTGGAATAGGTTGTAAGGCACACTCTCCAAAGCATCAAAACACACAATAGTATCTTGTGATAGGGAGAGTTCAAATCCACTTGCTACATTTTGTCCTGGGAAGCCCTTCTAACACAAGGGTCAATCATGAGGTCGCATTAAGACTGGCAGAGTTACTCACCCTGCTTTGTTGGTCTTAGTGTAGATATTGCACGTATTATTGGGGGTCACTTGAGAAGAAAATCCTGTGGGGACCTTCTCGAGTTGATTTCGGGCTTAGATACCTTTCCTTTGCGCTTGGATCAGACTGTCAATTGTTTCCCCAGGCATCATTGTCGTAATTGGTAACCTTAGTGGCCTATCTATTTAGGGTCTTTATATGAGGTGACTATGGCAGGGCAATTCTTCACGGTACCTGGAATCGACATTGGCCAAACTCAATTAGGCTCCTTGGAGGGTATACCCACAATTATGTGTGGGAGCTTGCACCGGGGTGTAAGTCCGTTAAGCAATTCGTCAACGTAACTTTTCCACCCGCTTTATCCCAACCCCTTCTTGTCTTGATTTTGCAATGTTGGATTTCATCACCAACTAGTGACTTCAAAATAAGAAGGTTTGTTTGCGTGTTTGATTTCTAGATTTTATTAGTGAGTGTTGTTTGTTTCTCTAGTTGGTCATATATTTTTTTCGTTCTTTATTTGGTGCGACCAACATCATCCCTCGTCATTCACGTAGGATTCAAGGGATACCTTCGAAAGATCTGGAAGATTATGTTCCTTTGCTTCCTAACTCACAAGAGGGTTACCCTGAAGGAGAAGTCAATAATGACATAGCCTCTGAGATTGGAAGTTCTACTCCATTGGAGGAGTCAATGCTTCCCATAAATCCATTATTGAGTGTTGTACAAGATCCACATTTGCTCTGGATAAATTCATCGGGAGACATTGTTGTTGAAGACTATATTGGAATCCTGCCAGACCTCACGTAGATTCTGGTATAGACGATCCATTTTTTCAAAGCGAGTCATTTAGAACTCCAGTTCACACTACTGGAAATTTTGATCCTAGCTGATCTGGATTATTTTTGGCACGAAATGAGATTGGAGATATAATAAAGAAATGCACTGAGATATTTCAGGTATTCAAAAATATAATAGAAATGTATCAGAGATGCAACCATAAACACATATATACAGTAATAGACGATTTCTATTAATGAAATAAATGTATAGAGACTGTAAAAAGACAGAGTGAAAGACTCGCTAGAATGGTGGCAGCTTATCTCTGAGAAGAGATGTGATGGCTACTTACATTCGCAAGAAGATGATTACAATGAGGCTCTGAAGGCATTTTTACAATAAGCAGGAATGCCAAAAACCCTAGACATCCAAAAACCTAACCCTAGGAGATGAAGTGCCAAAAGTCATGTGGGCCCTGTTTGGGTAAGTGAGTACATCAACTTCCCAGGGTCGTAACTTTTGCATATGATCTCCGTTTTAGGCGTGTGATAGCTCGTTGGAAAGGTATCGCCGAGGAGATTTATTTTGGGGGCTCAATCATGGCTTAGATTATCATTGAGAACATTTATCTCTAAAAACCTTCATTTGGGCCCTCAAAATGGCCTCGGAAGTTAAAATCTGCTAAAAATAGTAAATTGTCAAAATTGCCAGAAAACTGTTTTGAGCCATTTGGAAAAGGTGGGTGGCCATTGATATCCACCTGGATCAATCCTCCCTCCTTAGGAAGCAATGGTATCCATTGCGTTGACTTCCCGGGGGAGAGGGAAAAGAATTTGTTGAATCTGCATCTTGGTGAGTTGCTTGTCTTGCTGGAGACGTCGTGCTGCTTAGTTTGTGGAAATTTGTCATGAACCTGTTGAGGTTGAGGCTGTTCAACAAGTTGAGATACATGAGAGGACGATGTGCAGAAGGAATCTTTGCACTTTGTTGTAGCCCTGTCGACCTGCTTTTGTTTGATAGAAGGTGCTTGGGGCAAGGCTGTAGTGGTTGCAGTGTCCTTTTGTTCTCCTTTTGAACAGATTGTGAAGAAGCTAAATTTTGTAGTATGATATACTACCTTGTGACACTTTTTAGGTGGAATAGTAGTCGAAACTACCTCTGGTATTTTGTAGAGATGACCCCCTAAAGTAACAATGACACTACGAGGTTGAGACTCATAAACAACATGGCGTCTCCACATATATGGTTGGCCAAAGAGAACATCACAGACATATAGTGGGGCAACATCACATAATACCTCATCCTTGAAGGGTTGGATGCCGTATGACAATCAACACTGTTGGTTGACACAAAGATCTCATCCTTGTCGAAGCCACACTATGTTATATGGTTGCGGGTGTGGTGTTGTCGACAATCCCAACTTTTTGACGACCTTTGCTGAGACGAGGTTTTTTTGGCTTCCGCTATCAACAATAAAATGCAGCGGGGTCCCCTTCACCCACATCTATGAATGAAAAAGACGCTCCCCCTCTTCAGGATCTATTGGTTCTTCTGGTTGAATTGTTGTGGTCGTGACAATAACAATGGGGTCTGCGTCAATGATCTGACCTTTACCAGTATTTTCAAAATCAGATTCTGAATCAAGGTTCGGTTCCTTGTCTTTGATCTCGGCCACCAATGACTATTTTGAGCGACATTCATCGGTGTTGTGCCAGGGGCTTTTGTGGAAATCGCACCATTTTCCGCTGTCCTTCTTTTCCTGTGTCTTGGACTGGTTTTCGGGAGACTTTTTGTTAGGGCCGTCTTTGTCATACTCTGGTTGTTGCAGATTTACAGACCCAAATTCTTGTTTGTTCTGGTGCTTAAATTTATGCTCAATTTTAACAACATATCGATAAGCAACACCAAGTGATGAGATGTCTAGAAAATCCATTTCAGTCTGGATGTATCTATGTAGAGCCCCACGGTATTTAAGAACCAAATGTCACACAGAGTCTTTGATACCCAGCTTGGTACGCAAGGTATGGAAGGTATTGGTGAACTCCAAAACTGCTTGGCCCCTCTCTTGCCACAGTGTGTTCCATCTCATGTACTGGTCCTCATAGTTGCCAATAGGGTAATACTGTTCTTTTACCGCATCCACAAAAAAATCCCAAGTGGGATCGAACCCATATATTCCAAACTCCTCTGTGGAACTTTGCTCCCAGTAAGTTTCCCACCAATGTTTGATATGAGGGAGATATTTAAGGAGTGCGAAGGTGATCTTTTCTTTGTCGGAAAAATTGTGAACAGAGAAATAACCTTCTAGTAGAGTTAGCCATTTTTCTAGGGCTTTTGCATCTATCTGTCCTTCAAATATAGGAATATCAAAATTAACTTATACCTTGAAAGGTGAGGTGCCTCCAAAGTGTCCACTTGATGAAGATGTGCCTGATGCTATCGACAGGCGTTGAAGGATGTGGAAAAAATTCTCCATCATTTCGTCCCTCTGTCGCGTGAGAGCTTGCTCAAGCAACATATTGATAGAATTGTATGCTCTGTCGTTTTTCTTTTCTTCCTCCATTGAGGGTTTCTTGGGTGTGCGAGAGAGATTTTATTCAAGAGAGACAAGCTCGAGACCCAACTTTCTATAATCAGGCCTCGTCAGGGACATGCACTGAAAAAATGATCAAGAGCAGCCTGCTTTGATACCACTGATCTGGATTATTTTCGACACGAAATGAGATCGGAGATATAATAAAGAAATGCACAGATATATTGTAGATATTCAATAATATAATAGAAATGTATCATAGATTCAACCATAAACAAAGATATACAATAATACACGATTTCTATTAATGAAATAAATGTACAAAGACTGTAAAAATACAGAGTGAAAGACTTGCTAGAATGGTGGCAGCTTATCTCTGAGAAGAGATGTGATGGATACACGCATTCGCAATAAGATGATTATAAGGAGGCTCTGAAGGCCTTTTTACAATAAGTAGGAATGTCAAAAACACTAGACATCCAAAAACCTAACCCTAGGAGATGAAGCGCCAAAAGTCATGTAGGCCCCATTTGTGTAAGTGAGTACATCAACTTCTCGGGGTCGTAACTTTTGCATACGATCTTTGTTTTAGGCGTGTGATAGCTCGTTGGAAAGGTATAGTCGAGGAGATTCATTTTGGGGGCCCAAAAAATCCTTCAAATATTATTGAGAACCTCTATCTCGAGAAACCTTCATTTGGGCCCTCAAAATGGCCCCGGAAGTTAAAACCTGCTAAAAATAGTAAATTGCCAGAAAACTGTGTTGAGCTATTTGGAAAAGGTGGGTGGCCACCAATATCCACCTGGATCACTATCTCTCCTCATCCTAGTCGTTCTCTTTGGAGAAATTCTTCGGGACAATATATTTTTGAAAATCTAGGAATGAGTCATTTATGCCCAAGAACTTCTAATCAACTTATGGCATCACATATGCATGGGACTTATGTTGCCTATACAGTCCCTTTAGGTCATTTTACTGGCATGACCAATAATGTTGTGACAGTGTCAGACCAATTGTTGGTTGGTTCTCACTCGATTAATTTTCCTCTCCATCTCACTAACTCTACCATGGTCCCACAAGCTACGTCTGTTTCTGTCAGAAATATGGTTCTCACTCAAGCTCCTATTGGAACACCACTTTCACTTATATAAAATCCAGGACTTCTACCTCAATATAATGCTTTAAATACTTCCATTGCTAATCCTACCCAGAATCCGTCCAGAGGGTCTAATCTTTTTGTTCCTCCTGGGTATAATGTTGCTAGTCATTTTATTCCTACACTTACGTAGGTTCTCTCCAGAGGGCCTCATGTTCCTCCTCCACCTTCGCTTGGAGGATATAATCATCCTGACCCTAGTATCACCAATCAACTTGGAGGTACAAGTCATTTTTTCGCTTCTAGTTTTCAAATTCCTGTTGGAGGTCAACCTCAAATTGGGGAGAAACCTCAAATTGGGGGGAAGCCTCAAGTTGGAGGCCATAACCCATTTTATGGAAAAAATATACCTGGATTACAAGATCAAACTTCGAATATTCCTTTCCAATGGAATCAACAACCATTTGGGGGGAAACATCCGCAAGTTAATTCTTTTGTACCCCCTAATCTCGGGCAACCGTATCCAGGTTCTATGAATCCTACTTGGGGTCAAATTTTTTAGTCTAATGCTCCTTTCCAAGGAAGCTTACCTAATCAACCAACTCATGTTGGCTATTCGACTCAAAATCCTCCACCACCAAATTTTTCAGGACTATCTCACTATCTACAAACTGCTTATAGTCCTACTGGTATACCTACAGGACTACCTCCTAAAAAATATCAGTTTCCTCAAGTGAACAAACAATTGTCATTTCTTGCTACTTCGTATTTACTGGATTTATCTAGGATTTTGAATGATCCTATTTTGCATTCTCCTTATTGGCCTGTCATACCTGCTAAATTTCCATCAGACATTCCTAAATTTGATGGTCGATCCGGAGAAGACCCAAATAATCACGTCATGACATTCCATCTTTGGTGTTCGTCCAACTCATTGATGGATGACCCCATAAGATTACGACTTTTCCAATGAACTCTTACGGGTTCGACAACCAAATGGTATATTGAGTTACCATGGGGATTCTTTAATGAATTCTATACCTTAGCCATGGCATTCTTAACGCATTACCAATTGTTAATACAATATGAGACAAGAACTGAAATTATGAGTTCATTTAAACAATCCTCTTCTACTCACATTTCCAATCATGTTCATGAGTGGAGGAGGATGAGACACTTAATCAAAGTTCCCCTTCCTGATCAATTATTGGCCAAGTGGTTTACCAAATCACTCATTGGTCCTATAGCCTGTGATGTTGCCATGGGTGTTGTCATCATTGAATAGAAGGCAATTAGTCGTGCTCAATATCTGGATCTCGTTTATTCCCAAATGGGTACACTATATGACTTGATCCCTGATGCTCCTCATCCATCTACGAATCCTACCCCAACACCTTCAATAACTTCTCATGCTGTTGATGGCATGATTGAAACTTTTCACGCTGAGACTTAGTCTAAACATGCCAGTCATTCCAATCCCAATTCTAAGGCCTCTAATGTACAAAATACTCCTAATTCGACTCCTTCTCCTAGTAAAATCTCCGAAGATAATTCGGTTCAATCTACACCTACCGATAAAAATAAAAATAAAAATAAAAATAAAGGGAAGGGTAAGAATAAGGAGGACAAAAATAAGAATCAACAATCTGAGAAACCCAAAACACAGCATGTTGATGAAAAAGATAAGCGTAAACCTCGTTATCCTTGCCTTATCTATGGTGAGGATCATTATACGAAATATTTTCCACGACGTGCCGAGGTTACTAAGTTCCTGCAAGGGACCGAAACACCTCCTACACCCGTCGTCTTGTCACAACCATTTCCTTCTCAGCAACAAGCCCAATTGGTCATTCATGACCAACCTTCTCCCTCTACCACATCTTATGTACTTATGTATACTAGTGACTCCAAGAAGAACGAAGTTGCAGTCGCAACTCAAGCCAAAGATTATTCTCCTTCGAAAGAGAAAGTTGATGATTCACCACATTCGTTAGTTCAATCTCCTCCACAAACTTCACCTCCAAACAATCCTCTTCATCTCGAACGATCGAGCCTAGATATAGTTCTTCCTCCTCCTCCCAAGGGCGTTGTTCGAAAGTCCTCATTTAATCTTCACACACATGCTGCCCAAAACTACGGTATTGTAGAAGACCTTGCGCAAGCACCTTCTGCGATGTCGACCCTCGAAGTCCTTCAAAGTTGTCATACTCAACGGAAGGCGTTGTTAAAGGCTATTAGTGGCATTGATCCTACTGATACCAATTTGATAATATTTTACTTGGAAGATATATTCCAAGGCTTCCTCCTCAATTAGCATTTCAAATCCAAGTTGTTGTGGAAAATAAGAATATTTTTCGAACCGTTATTGACGAAGGAGCCTCGACTTGCGTCATGTTCATCACTTGTTGGAAAGCTATTGGCTCTCCTGCCCTTACTGAATCACATAATACTATTAAGGCCTTTAATGGTACAGGGTTCAAACCTTATGATGTTCTTCCTTCGTTGTCTATTATGTTAGAAGTTAAAGCGGTTAATGT
Source organism: Picea engelmannii (assembly GCA_009831015.1). Classification (NCBI taxonomy): domain Eukaryota; kingdom Viridiplantae; phylum Streptophyta; class Pinopsida; order Pinales; family Pinaceae; genus Picea; species Picea engelmannii. The sequence continues at coordinate 79,749 of ML781223.1, read as the reverse complement.
CGAGGTTGAGGTCTTTGATGCACCTCTCGATTACAACCTTATGCTCGGCCGTAGCTAGATTGATTCCATGCACAGTTGTTTCTACTCTTTTCCATGTGTTATGTTTCCCGCACCAAGGAAAAGTCATTACTGTCGATCAACTAGACTTCTTTAATTCTGATTCACGTACTAGCAACGTGCCTTTCATTTCGAAAACACCCCTCGATTATGAGAATGTCAGCATGGGTATTTTAAAAAATTCAACGTTAATGGGTACATTTCCTATTCCACCACCCGATATTCCTCCTCCTTTTGTCACCTCGATTAACATGATATCGACCTCTATTGGTGAAACCCCTGCGTCTTATGACCCACAGATAGTACCTAACTCTGACGATTGTCTCTCGTTAGAAAGACCAAATTCCTTTGAGTCTAGTAGAATCAACTTATCAATCTATTCAATTGAAAAATCCTTCTCCGCTTTCTCTCTATGATACGTCTCTGGACCAGTTTCACGTGATTTTTTCCACTGATGAGATGATCATGATAGTCATTTCTATGGAAGATACTCCATGGGACGATGGGCATCATCGTTTTATTCTCTTCCTGGAACCTGAGACCATAGAGAGTTATCAACGGATTTCGATTTCGTCTATTGTTGCTATTATTTCCTATGTTCCTGAATCAACACACGATGTTTTGTATGAAGGGAGCTTGGGTAATATTTCACCTACCATCCCTCTTGACATCTCGATTAAACCCGTAGTCATGAAAAATGTTCACATCGGTGCCTCATGTTCTATTGATGAGGTACATACTTATAAATCCCTTTTTCAAGAATTCTATGATGTTTTTTTCCTGGAGTTACGAAGAGATGCCTGGTATTGATACTGATATTGTTGTGCATGATATTAAGACTTACCCAGACACTAAACCTGTTCAACAGAGACTTCGCCCAGTACATCCACCTAAAGATGCTACTATTAAGCTTGAACTTGAAAAACTTCTTAAAGCCATCTTTGTCTATCCCGTGTCTTTGACCAATTAGGTGTCCAATATTGTTCCGGTGAACAAGAAACAAGGCACGATCTGTGTTTGTGTAGATTATAGGGATATAAAAAATATTGTCCCAAAGAGAATTATCCAACCCCTTTCATTGACACGATTGTTGACGACTGTGCCAAGACTGAAATCTTCTCCTTAGTGGATGGTTTCTCTGGCTATAATCAAATCAACATTTTGCCCGCGGATCAACATAAGACTGCTTTTATTTTCCCTTGGGGAACCTTCACATACTAGAAACTACCTTTTGGTCTCAAAAATGTTGGTGCGACCTTTCAGCGCGCTATGTCTTACACTTTTCATGACATAAAGCACATTGTACAACCCTATCTAGACAATCTACCAGAGAATTCTATGCGTCGTCAAGATCACCCGACACATCTACAAGCCATTTTATTACGCTGTCATTATTATCGCATACGATGGAATCCACATAAATGTGTTTTTTGTGTGGAATCCCGACGAATTCTTGGTTTTATTGTGTCTATACATGGGATTAGAGTAGACCCCCTGAAGGTTGAGGCTACCCTCAATTTACCTCCTCCTTCCACACTTTTCCAACTCCAAAGTTTGCAAGGAAAGGCAAACTTTTTACGTCGATTTATTCCCAATTATGTTCAATTAACAAAAGGATTTACTCAACTTCTCAAGAAAGGTTACGATTTTGTATGGGAATACACTTCCAAAAAAACCTTTGAAGCTTTGAAACTCGCCTTAACCCATACACCACTGTTGTTTCCACCCGATTATAGTCGAGATTATTTCATATACTTAGCTGCTTAAGACTCTACCATTGCTATGGTTCTAGTCCAAGAGGATGATTCACATGATGGACATGTTATATACTATTTGAGTCGGAGTCTCACGACCACTAAAACCAAATGCCTACAGGTGGAGAAACTGACCTTGGCAGTTGTTCAGGTTGTTCAACGTTTTCATCACTACATCTTATTACGTAGATGATCAGGGGATCAAATTTTTCTCAAAAATTCAAAGTGCTCGGAATCGCTTCAAACCGGACGAGAGCATAGGCCTCGTCGTTGCAAACCAAACGCAACTCGTTTAATCTCAAATGGACATCGGGAGCGAGAGATATAGTGATCTGTTCGTCAAGCCAAACAAGCAAAAATTTTGATGCTGACTGTACAAGTCTGTACGGTCTGACATGGAAGGACCGTACGACCGTATAGAAGTGACATGGAAAGCAATGGTTGGTTGACAGTTGTCGAATCAGGAAGTGACACATGTTAGTTGGGTGGAAAATGGTATGAGGACACGTGGCCCAATCCGTGGGTGCCACGTGTCACTCGTTTATTGGCTGATTGGTTTTATGTAAAATTTATTGGAGGCCGTGGGGTTTGACCCCCGGACCTCCCCCACTATGTAAAGCCTTCAAAAACCTCCGCTGACCAATATTTCGCCGGTTGTTTCTTAACATTTATATGTGAATTATTATATTTAAGTTCATACATGTTTGTAAGTGGCGGGAGGTTGGGCCGGGGCTTAGCCCCGACCCGTGGTCGTATGTATTGACATATGATCGTGCTATATATTATATGACCGACAGTTGTATGCGCGCGGTTGTAAAGTTTGGCGCATAGCCTTTGGTCATATGCCTTTAACCATATGACCATGTGTGGAGCGCGGGGGTTAGTTTCAAACGGTTGTAACCTTCTTAACCACCTTTTTGCCATGCGCGCGGTCCTATGAGCCATATGCCCAGGTGCCTAGGCGATTAGGGGCTGGCGTGCCCTTAACCATTCTATGGTTTGCACCATTGGCACGGTTGCACCCGGTGCTGGGTTTTCACGCTTTAAAATGCGTGTGAGCCAAGTTCAAACATGAAGGGTTCGTTTTGTAGATGCAGAGACAACAATCTTGAAGAGGGAGACTTCGAGGAGGCCTAACTTCTTCGTTTTTCGACCGATTGAGGTGCTGAAAGAGCTCAGACAGGGGTTTTTGGATGCTCTGAAGCCATTGGAGCAGTTGGTTTTTCAGTTTGAGCATTGTAAGACATGTTTTTGAGCACTTTTTGAGCAATTAATAATAATGATCCATTGGAAGCTGGACCAGGAGATGTAGCCCAAGAGAGGGGTGAACTCCTTTATCAATTGTTGTGCTTATGTGTTTATGTTCAATGATTATGCTGCTGTCTATGTGTATTTTACATGAGTAATCCTTTAAATCTATGTGTTGCAAACTGATCCATTTTCTTTAAACACATAACATTCACTTGCAATAATTTTCAAGTTTTTCAAGTCTTCTTCATTTTTAGATCAGCAGAACCATAGTCATTTCCGATTGCAACCCCATGCAACACATCCTTACTCGACAATTGTTGGGGGAGAAGTACTCTAAATGGATAGTTATTCTCAAAGAGTTTGATTTGGAGTTTGAGCGTGCCAAGTCAAAGAAGTCTTTTGTTTTTGCCGAATTGATATGTGACCTTCCCTCTACTAGAATAGAAACTGCGACAAAAGGTTCCTTACCTAGCGAATCTCTCTTTCTAATCAGTTCTGACGACATATGGTACGAAGATATTATCATTTATCTCCAAACCTAAACTTTATGGCCTGATATTTCTAGTACAAATCATCATTGTATTCAGTATCAATCCCGTCAATACATTATCCTTGGTGATACCCTTTACCTCTGTGGTATTGATTCTATATTTCGACGATGTATCACCTATGATGAAGTTGAGAAAGATTTGAATGACTGTCACTTTGGAGCATGTGGTGGTCATATGTCTGGATATGCCACTGCCCAAAATATCTTACGAGCTGGTTATTTCTGGCCTTCATTGTTTAAGGATTGCATTATAGCCATCCAAAAATTCCATGCTTGTCAAACCTACAACAATAAGATCCAATCTCATCCTGATCCCTTACACCCTATAGTTTCCGTTGGTCCATTCGCTAAATGGGGCATTGACTTCATGACATGTAACCCTCACTCGGCCGGGGGGCATGAATACATCATTGTAGCTGTGGATTATTTCACTAAGTGGGCCGAGGCGATGCCTACATTTGATAATACCGGGAAAACTACAACGTTATTCATGTTCAATCATTTCATTACTAGATTTGGTGTCCCTCAAGCCATCGTCACTGATCATGGTAGTCATTTTCACAATTTCATGACGTCTGAACTTACTAAGAAGGTAGGTCTTCAACATGAAAACTCAACCCCTTATTATCCACAGGCCAATGGTGAGGTTGAAGCAATCAACAAATTTCTCACTACTATGCTTCGACGAATGATAGGAATTCACAAGTCAAGTTGGCACACGATGTTGTTCTCAACCTTGTGGTCCTATTGCACATCCGTTAAGTCTTCCACGGGGTTCATACCTTTCCAGTTAGTATATGGTATTAAAGTAATTTTTTTCGATTGAATGTGAAATCCCATCCTTGAAACTAGTTTTCAAACTTCTCTCTAACACCTCAACTGAAGATGAACATCTTTTGTATTTGATGCAATTAGACGAGACCCGTCGTGATGCTTCCTTAGTCATTGAAACTCAGAAAAAACATGTCAAAGATCAATATGAAAAGCATGTCAAACCACATGTATTTTCTGAGGGTGATTTAGTTCTCCTTTACGAACAAGATCGTGACTTATTAGGGGTCGGTAAATTCGAACCCATGTGGCGGGGCCCTTAAATTGTTAAATGAGTGTTGGAGAAAGGGGCTTATGAGCTGGTATATTATGATGGAATTCCTTTGAGTGAACCCAGAAATGGGATTTACTTGAAGAAGTACTATGCTTAAATCATTTTTTTCATGACTGTTGTGTATTTGTAGTGTATCATACTCTTACGTGCTTTTTCATTTTTTGGTTCCACCTTTCAGCTGCTTACCTTGCGTTATGATTGGTTTCTATATGTCCCTGTCTTCACTACCCTATATCGGCTTTGTTGATGGTGCTAGTCGCAGTACTCAAAACTTAGTGTCTGCTGCTTGGGAAATCTGTGCACCTACGGATGAATTGATTAGTCTACATGGTGTTTGTCTTAGTCGTGCAACTAATAATATCGCGGAATATAGTGCAGTTATCGAGTTGTTAACTAACACCATTTCATTGGGCATTCATGATATTATTGTATGACTTGATTCATAGTTAGTAGTACTACAGTTGAGTAACATTTATTCCATCCAAGGTCCTACTTTGTTACGGGTATATTTACAAATTCACCTCTTGGAACAACATTTTGATTACATTGAATATCAACACATTCCTAGATGTCTAAATACATTGACAGATGCATTGGCTAATTATGTGTTTGACAGACATTTGATACATTTATAAATCTAGTCACGCTTTTTACAAAAACAGGTAAGCCGGTAAGAACTTTGTATTTATAATGATAAAATTTTACAAAAAAGTGTTTTTCCGAAGACCAAAATATCAAAAATGTGAAGCTCATGGCATCATATAAAAAATCATCAAGGATGTTTCTCATTATAACAAGTGACCGCCTATGCTACTTTACGGAGTAGTTGACCGATAGATGCAGATACACCCACTGTGTGGCGTTGATAATGCCTAGGAAGCTCATCCACTGTGGAATCAAGGACATTCATGGTTAGTCCCTCCAAGTTCTGTTCTATAGCCTCGAGATCTATGGAAGCTACCCCTTCTACAACACCTCTTTCTCCTCACCTATGGATGGGAGATGATCCCAGAGGACGATAAGGTCCCACATCTACATTATTGAGAGCACTTGATTAGTCATTGGATAAATAACACAAAAACATTTTATATAATTAAAATATCAAAAACATTGTATAAATTTTGTTTTCCTTCTTACCTATGTCCCCCCACTGGGATCCATCAGGAAGAGATAGAGCTAGATCCCCATAGAAATCTATCCCGGCATATGCATAGTCTTCCACCTTGAGTAGTTGATTCCTCACCCATTGGAAGAAAACATTGTCATACTTGACGATGGGAACACCACCATGTCGAGCCATTAGATCCACCCACCTCTTCATCTGTGGATCCTATGGAATGGGTATACCCCACTCCACCTGTAGACGTAGAACATGAACTCTCTCTAGGAAGAAGGACACCAAAATGGACCTGTATCCAAATTGTTTCAACTGACCGTTTCAACACTTTGTGAGTTGTTTTTTCATGCTTTTCAGGACACCCTCACACCATTTGAAGACTCTGGGTTCCATGCACTCTATCACATATTGAAAATGGATTTGCAAAGATATATGGGGAGTTGCACTCCCTTCCATGTGAGTAATGGTGTAAAGGATGGTCCGCAATGGTAAATCCCGGACATCTATGATGGCTACCTTGCCACTGTGTTTTTCGGTACTTGACACACAATGGTGGCGAACGTAGTAATCCATAGGTTCACCTCCACCCCTGCTTCTAGTGAGTGATACTTGTGAACCACAGCGAGACAACCCTTTTAGAAAATAGATATCCTCTATATTTATTGTGAGTGTATGAACACCCACATGAAAATCTTTTTCGTTCACATCCCACATGTGAACCAAATAGTCTAGCAACCTCAAATGGGCTCTCATGCCCTAAATCCTGAAAAACTTGAGTAACCCATATTTACTTAGAGCCATAACTATCCCTGGGCATTCCCATAAAAATAATCCTCTTCTTCATTCTCTCGCCCATGCCACTCAATCATCTTGACCAAGGGAAGCCTGCCAAGGAACATTAAAAGAAAGTTAGAAACAAAACAAATTATTTCCTGGGGGCTTTTCTAGTTAAGTTTATCTTTTTAAATTTTTGGTTGTGGTCATCGCAGGGTTGTGCTTTCACGTATAGCGACGTCATCCTGCCTATAGGGTCACTTGAAAAGATCCAAGATCGTTGCAGTTCACAATATAGGGGACCTGTGACGATCTCAACGCACAGGTAGCCCCAAAAAATCGACCCAACACGCAAATTTGACCAATGAAAACAAATTTTGAAACCATGAAAAGATGATGAAGAAGAAGATTACTTATTTGACGTAGACGGTTCACAAAATGATCCACCACACGCTTTGCAATCGACAGTTGAAATTCAGGGAGAAAAAGGGATTTGAAGCACTATTTGGGTAAATTTGCAAATGAAATGGTAAAATGGTGTTTTGGGCCTATTTTATTGTTTTTTACCACTTTTTATTTGCAAAATTATATTATTTTTATATTTTATCCATGCCCTAAAGTCTTAAGAACTTGGAAAAGTGTTGACTTTTGCAGATTAAAAGGTCTAGAGATGAGACATTGGAACAAGGGTCCACCCTTTATTTATTTATTTTTGCATATTTTTCTTATGTACAGATCATTTTAGGGTTTTTCAAGAAAAAATCCGAGCAAAGTCTTAATTCTTTCTCACGCTCTTGAAACCATGAGAATGTAATCGAGTAGTCTTTTGTCGTTTTACGAACTCACATTGGCAATACGAAAAATAAAAACTATGGAGTTTCCTTTAAGCTCTTTTCAAGCTCGCTAAACATGAAAAGATGGTCAAGCGATCTTGTTCTTTTCACGCTCGTAAAAGTATTTGAAGAAAACATTTGATGAGCGGTAGTTTATCTCTTTTTTCGGTCTCGTCGGATTAATTTATAAAAAAGGACCCGATGAAGTTCTCTTTAAGTGTTTTTCAGACTCTCTAAAAATGAAAAACCCCTGAGTTTTCTTTCTTTGGTCACATTAAACAAACATCGAAGAACCCATATGGGATTGAACCACTCCTTCTTAGGGTTCGTTAAACATACTCCGAGGGACTCGTCCGAAGGATGAGATTACATTTTCAAGCATATGTTATCCTCCTCAAGATTGCATAAAAATAAAGAGGTACTCGCCAAAAATGGTGGGGAAAATTGGGAAAGAAATGTGTTTCTGTATTTGTGTTAATGGCGGTAATAGTCGCTCTTGAACATGACACCCCCCTTCATCATTTGTATCTGGGTTGGTAAATCCATTTGTCTCTTGTTTGACCATCCATAAGTTCATATGTTGGGTCCTCCTTGAGTCAATGCTGCCAAGACAATTTTTGTGTCGTTCATGTGTTTAAAAGAATTCCAATCTAAACAAGCCTTCAATCGAGTCGGGCATCTGCAGTTGTAAATTTTATACTATGTCGGCCTTCCCTGAGTCAGTTTTGAATCACTTCGTACTCTGATCTACTTCAAATTTGTTACATATTTCATGTCATTGATGGGGGATACATCAAGGCCCTCCTATGATGAGTTGTCTCTTGTCAATTTCAACTCTTTATCCAAGAACAAGATTTAGAAATCGTTTAGTACCTTAAAGCATGCATGCCTCAATGGAAAGTTTCTTCACTTTCAACAGTGGGTTCACATCATTGACCCTTGATTGGAATATACGATCGAGTGTTCGAATTCAACTCATTTATTCACATTCGTTGGATTGTACTAGGGTACCTTGGGATTCATTGACATCAATGGTTATTTCTCTTGCACTAGTTAACACTTTTCATTAATGATCGGTAATCAAGTGGTTTCTACCATGTTCGACTTCGACATCTGTAATCACATGGCTAGATTCATACTTAGAGACGATGGAAATGAAGACCATGGATATCATCATCTTGGTCCAGGTTGCAACCGAGTATTCATAAGTTTTTATTGACACATAGATCCACTGTGTATGTCTTGTGGCTATGTTCGAATTTGAATTCTTTTAGAGCATAGATCCACAGTGTATTCTAGGTGGCTACGCTGAATTATGATGACATGGATCCACAGTGTATGTTTAGTGGCCATGACTCACTTGACACTTATGATTAGATTCACTTGTATTCTGAGCATGGGAATGGCTACCTTAGAAGATGGTATATTATTGTAAATATGCTTGATTGTTTGCAGATTCTCGATTGATGCGCTCCTTGTTTTCAACACACACATTCTTCAAATTATTTCAGTTGTCACGAGTTCCAACTTCATTCTTTGGGGGGCATTCTGTTACACATTATTTTGGTCACCTCAGTGATCAACTAACAACATGTGTTCATGTTCACCGAAAATATTAAAAGAGACTTTCTCCATGAGAAAAGTGGTTTGCTTTCCTCTTTCAAAAACTATAACAAGGAAGGTCGTCACACCCTGTTATATGCATGGGGTGCGACGATGCCTGATCATTGCAATATGTACTAAAATTGGACTGGGACGTTGTCGCATGCTGCTTGTGCATAGGGTGTGACGATGCTTAAAGCAAAGGAAAAGTCAAATTTCAAGAGTGTTCTAGAAGGGAATATTCTAGAAGATGAGGTGGCCTCCAATCGGTTTGGATCTTACTCGCTTCTCTGATTTAGTGGGATCATCCTAATATCCTCACCCATATCTTTTTCAACTTATACAAAGAGGGATCTCTCATATGTTTGAGAGCTTTGCTTTAGTTCTCCAAGTCAGATTGTGGATTTTCTTCATCCAAGGCATTGGGTAAAAGGTGTGTGTGTTGGAGAAAATATCCATTGAAAGGGGACCTTGCAACATCAAGGCATGGGTTGTATTCTCCACTTTCCATTTAATATAATGCAACAATACATTTCTTCCCTATAAAAGTGTTTTAACTTTTATTGTATAACTCCTTGATCTTATACATAGAATTCATTAGAATATATATATCTGTGTTTTCCCTCTTTGTTGGTTTGTGATTTTTAGACAGACTTACCATTCTGCGAACTCAAAGAAGGAGCTACAAGGAAGACACTAGCGAGGATCAAGCGTCATTTAAAAGGTATGTTACTTGTACCTCTTTAAACTAGTTTATATGACAATGAAGTTTAAGGTGAAGTATGTATTTTGTCTTGTTTTGTTCTAGTTTCCTGTGGAAGTTAGGGAGATATGTTTGTGTCCACACTTACCGATTAGTCCGATAACACCCAGGGGGGAAGTCAAGTTTCATTCTTATTTTTTATAGTTTCAACATATTCTATTTATTGATAGAAGTCAAGTTTTAGTGTATCTCTATGTTTTTGTTATATATATGTATTTCATTTCATTCCATTCAGAAACCTAAATCACCTTGCTCATATATGATGGAATACTCAGAATATTTCTTTAATGGAGACTGGACTCGAAGAGGTATTGTGATAATTGGAAAAGGCCTGAATTCCTCTCTGGGGGCTTGAGAGGTCTGGGGACCAACGAATCAAATAAACAACCTGCCTAGTTTCATCATAAATAAATTGGAAATAATAAGGCTTTTGGACATAGAGTATGCTAAACTAACCTTGATCTGGAGGAACACGAGGATAGGGGAAGATCAAATTTAAAAAAAAGATGGATCGATTTTTAATTTTGGAAACTTTTCTAGTTGAGGTAGTCAGATTTCACCAATGGGTCTCTCCAGGAGGGGACTTTGACTGCAATCTTGTGCTTCTAGAGGTGGTCCCAACACAAGAGAAACCTCATAGTCCCTTCAAATTAAATCCTAAATTGTTAAAGGATGGGGATTTTATGAATAAGGTTAAATAAGTGTGGAATCCTTTTGATGTTTCTCTCAGTGAATCAACCCCTATACAGTTCCATCAAAATCTAAAAAGAGTAAAGAATATTGCAATCAATTAGTCCATGGAGAAAAAAAAGAAGCATGATGGGATCTTAATGGAAAATGAAGAAATCTTAGACTCATGTTATACCAAATAAGGTTTTGGTTTCCTAAAAGAGAATCAAAAGGAGGAGATAAAACTCTTGGAAGGAAAAAGAGGTAGATTCTACTAGATAGAGAGAAAGAACGAAAACTTAAAATCAAATCTATCTGGCTGCAAGTAGGGGATGAAAATACCAAATTTTCCAATAGGTATTCTAATAGAAGGAAAAACATTAACTCTATTCGGATGATAGATAAATAAGATAGCTCCAAGGAAAAAAGCTTCTCCAAGATGGCATCTGAAGGGGTAAATTATTTATAGTCTCCCTTTAAATAGGAAGCTAGAGAAACTATAACAGTATTTATCAGACTGGAAAACTTATGTCCAAGGTATTTCAATACGTAAGATAACTAAGATTTAATGGAAAAAAGTTATTAAAGAGGATCTTCTTCAAACTCTCCAAAGCTTCCAAGAAGATAAAATCCTTGGGTTGGATGGTCTACATGTTGAATTATTTTTGGGTTTTTTTGACTTCATCAAAGAGGACCTTTGCAAAGTGGTGGAGGTTTCTTGAACCTTAGGAAAAATGTTAGCATATTTTAATAAAACATTCTTAGCTATGATCCCTAAAACTGATAACCCTGCTCATGTTGAGAACTTCATACTGATATCCCTATGTAATTTCACTTAGAAAACCATTTCTTAAATTATAGCCAGACGGCTGAAAGGAATTCGCTCTTGACAAATCTATCCATAATAGTTCGGTTTCTTAGAAGGGAAACAAATCCATGAGGATATAGGTGTAGCGCATGAAGGTCTTCACTCAATCAATACTAAGAATTTAAAATCGCTTAATATGAAAGTGGACCTATACAAATCCTTTGACCAGGTGAGTTGACTCTTCATTAGACCCATTCTTATTCACTTAGGCTTATGTCATGGATTTGTCAGTTAGGTAATGA
>ML781223.1:42355-68142 GCA_009831015.1 Picea engelmannii | reverse complement strand
CCCCCCACATATTTCTTAATCTTGTAGAAGGCCTCAATATATCTCTAAAGGAGGAATCAAGATCTAAGAACATAAAAGGTATAAATGTGGGAATTTTCTACAATGTCACCCACTTACTCTTCATTGAAGACATTTTAATATTCTATGAAGGAACCATAAGGATGGTCGAGACACTCAATGAGATCATTAATCTCTTTTGTAAAGAAAAAGGTATGAAGATAATCAGTTCCCAGTCAACGATCTATTTGTTGGGCCTCACAAAGTATGAAAAGTCTCAATTCTCCCAAGTTTTTCCTTTCCAACTTGTAGAATTATATGATGGAATGAAATATATGGGTTTTCATTTGGAAGCAAACCAGTATAAAAAAGGTGATTGATAGTGGTTAATAGCTAAGGTTCAGAAGAAATTAAATACATGGTGCAATCAATATATCTCCAGAGGCAAAATATTGGTTCTAGTTAAAGCCATCTTGGAAGCCATTCTCGTCTACTAGATGTCCCTTGCTTGGATATTGAAAGGAGTCCTAGAAAAAGATTAAGCAATCATGCTTTAGGGTCATTTGGTTTGGAGAGGTAGGGAAAAAAGGGATGGTGTTATCTTCCTGGAAAAAAAACTTGATATTCTAAAATATCAAGGTGGATGGGTCCTTAATAATTTTTTTCTTTTTTCTAAGGCACTAGCATCAAAGAATGTATGGAGACTAATTCAAGGCACTAGACTCTATGAATAGGTAATCAAAGACAAATACATTGCTCCTGACTATATAGAGGATTGGATCAGAAATCCAGTAAGAAATTTATAGAATGCATCAATAATATTGAAAGTAATTTCTTCGACTTTCCCTCTAATAGGAAACTAGTTGATATGGAGAATTGGGAGAGGAGAGAAAATTCAGATTGGCTTAGATCCTTTGATTGGAAGCAAAGATGCATATAGGCTCCCATCCCACTTAATTCTGGATTTGAAAATTAGAGGTTATCTTACTTCAAGTCAAATACCACGAGGAAACAAAGATATTGACAGGCAACAACAATGGCTTTTTGATGAGAATGGTCTTAGAAAGGAGGATGTTGAAACATAGGAAAATTACTCGAAACCTAAGAATTTGTTTCATAAGTCTAAATGATGAGGAAGACCAACTTATTTGGTCCCTAAATCCTATATTTATCTATGAAATAAGACCATGATACAAATCCCTTTTCATTGAGGGAAATGTTAACCCCCAAACCTGGTGGTGGAGACTACTTTGGAAATTCAAATGCCCATCCAAATAAAAAAGATTCATGTGTTTGTTGTTGAATAATAAATCTCTAACTTGGGATAACCGTCAAAAAATAAGTTATGAGGGTCTTGGTCAATGTTTCCTTTGTAAAGTTGACTCTGAAACCGATTCTCATCTCATTATACCTTGCACTTTTACTATGGAAGTGATATGACCCCAAGGGGGGCATATATGGGGTTAAATGTATATGATATGACCCTAAGGAGGGGCATATATGGGGTTAAATGTACATGTAATGTGTAAATGTAAAGGTAATAGGGTCGACCTAATAATAATGGGTCCACATGTGAAATGTGTGAATAGGTATGTATAGAGATCATGTAGTCATTATTGAGGACATGTGAATTATGATGTATTAATGTATTGAGTATTTGCAGGATGTTCTCCTATTCTTTAAGGAGTTATTATGTGACTCATCTCTCTTATCTATATTGGAGTTGTGCTCCACACTCACATTGGTGTACATGGTGTGTACTTTTGGTTTATTATGATATTCTAACCATTTGGATCATAATGTTTGGTATCAGAGCATTGATCCTAGGGATTTGCTACTTCAAGGGAGTAATCTTGGCATTTTTGCTATAATTTTTTATTTAAAATTTTTAGACTGTGAAATTTTTAGGACATTGAGAAAAAATTACATTTTTTTCTTGGTCAAAAGTTTAGGTTCTGGGTCTTTTACTTTCGAAGATACATCCTATACAAGTTAGGGCATTCTACTAGCCCTAAAATCAATCTCAAATGAGTCATTTTAGGAATTTCTCTATAATATTTTTTCTGCAAATTTTCGGACTATGAAATTTTCAGATTATAGAGAAAACATAACAAAGTATCGTGGTAAAAATTTCAGGTTTTGTATGATTTTAATTTCGAAGATACATCCTGTGGAAGTTAGGGATTTTTACTAGCCTTGAAAACCCTTGCAAACGAGTCATTTTGGGCATTTCGCTATAATTTTTGTTTGATGACGTTTCAGACTCTGAAATTTTTAGGATCCCGAGGAGAAATAGCGAAGTACTTGTGATGAAAATTCAAGAGTTTGGATCGCGTTAATTTATGAGTTATAAGTTGTGGAAGGTATGGTTATTTGACTAGTCCTATAACTAGTATCAAACAAGTGTTCTGGGTAAAATAGTCATATCTTCTTCAGTGAGGATCCAAATTTAGTGCAACTAGTTTCAATGGAAAGATGACACCCCATAGTATTTCTGGTATAAATTTAAGAATCATGTCTAAAATATTGGATACATGGCATTCTATACAAGTTCACTCTCTAGAAAAGGCCAAAAATCAACATGTTTTTGGAACAGTACCATAACTTTTACTTGGCAGATAAAATTTTGGTCAGACCTGTGGCATTGTAGAGAAGACATATCAGAGTAACACATATCAAAATTTCAGACTCAGGAAGGTTGTAAGTTCATAGATACATCAAAAGGAAGGTCGGCGAGAAGGACAGACTCTAAATCAGGGTTTCAAAGGAATGCCACTTAAAACTATTCTAAATTTTGATTGGGATGTCCAATTGAGTTGATTCAAATTACAGGAAAGAGAAAACATAGAATTTTATATTGGAAAATTTATTATAACTATTTGAGATTATTATCCTTAATATATTGAGGTTGTAAGGGGAGGGTTGGGGTTAGACCTCAATTAAGAATCAGTGGCAATACCTCAATTTAAAAGAGATAAAAATAAAGATGAAATCAATCATATGGAATGGTTGAGGATGGCAAAGGAATAGGATATGGCTCTGTCAATGGAAAAAAACTATTTGTTTGGTGAACCTTGGAAATGGTGGATGAGTATTGATAAGGATAATAAATGGAACATGACATGGGCAGAATTTGAAAAACTCTTCTCAGATAAATGTATTAGGCATACAAAAATGAAGGAAATGTATGGAATTCAAGTGAGTTAAAAGAAGAAAATGAAGAGATCAAGATGAACGATGATGAGCTATCTAAGATAAGAGACCTTAATGAAACACTCATTAAGGAGGTTCAAAAATTAAAACGAGGAAAGAGTAGTGAAGGGAAGTGGAAAAAGACGAGGAAAGGGAAGAATTGAAATAAAAAATATGAACAAACATTTAGATGATTAAACCGTAATAAAAACTATTCGATGAAGTTAAGAGATTGAAAGAAGAAAAGAAGATCAGTCAAAAACAAGAAAAAGAAAGGATATTAGATGAAGAAACTACCAAAAGAATTGAGGAGGAAATTTACAAGAAGGTTTATGAATCCCTAAATATTGATGAGGTAAAATCAGAAATGCAATCCAGAATTGAAGAAGGACATTAGAATTTGATATACGGGGTCACAGTGCAACTTCAAAAGGGAAAGAA
This sequence comes from Picea engelmannii, assembly GCA_009831015.1. Lineage (NCBI taxonomy): Eukaryota > Viridiplantae > Streptophyta > Pinopsida > Pinales > Pinaceae > Picea > Picea engelmannii. The sequence continues at coordinate 64,512 of ML781223.1, read as the reverse complement.
GACAAGATTCAAGAAGGTCACTAGAAGATGCTTGAAGAAGTTGAACTTCATCTAGAGGATGTACATGTTAAATATATATGATTGTATTATCTCCAAGACTAAAGAAATCAAATACCAAGAAAAGAGGATAGAGGATTCCATTGTCTATGGAAAGAAGATATATGAAATGAGTGTGCAGAGTCATGAGTGAAGGGAAACCATCAAATGTGAAACCATATCGACACCCTCATTATCAGGACAAATTTCAAGGAATACAAGAAGATCAATATCAACATTATCAAGATGAAATACTCATCAATATTCATGGAACATGGCATCATAAAACCATTATTCAAAAAGCTATTATCAGAGACCAACATCTACTATAAATTAGAGAAGCTTCAACAACAATACATCGAATCAAGGGAAAGAAAATTATGCAACAACCAACCACCACGGATTAAGACCAAACATAATTGACTTTGGATGGATGGATCATCATCAATGGAAAGAAGAAAGTATGAACATAAGAAAATCATATTACTTGGTTTCATCACATGTAAAGTCTTTAACTTCAAAATGTTGAGGACAAAGCTTTTTGAAGGAGGGTACTATGATATGACCCCAAGGGGGGCAATATATGGGGTTAAATGTATATGATATGACCCTGAGGATGAGCATAAATGGGGTTAAATGTACATATAATGTGTAATTGTAATGGTAATAGGGTCAACCTAATAATAATGGGGCCACATGTGCAATGTGTGAATAGGTATATATAGAGATCATGTAGTCATTATTGAGGACATGTGAATTGTGATGTATTAATGTATTGGGTATTTGGAGAAAGTTCTTCTATTCTTTAAGAAGTTATTGTGTGACTCATGTCTCTTATCTATCTTGGAGTTGTGCTCCACGCTCACATTGGTGAACATGATATGTACTTCTGGTTTATTATGATATTCTTAGTATTTGGATCATAACAAAAAGTTTTGCAAGAGTCAAATCAATTGACTAACTTGAACAGTGCTTGGAGATAAAATTCCATTGAAGAATCCCTCATAAACTAGTGTATGAACAAGGAAACAAAGAGGTATAAAGCTCTTCATGTAACCATAGATTGGGGAGTTTGGTTGGCCAGAAAATACAAACTTTTTAAGGATAAGGATAACCTTCCATTGAATTGTGTCATCCAAAGCTCAAACATTATTTCCTCTTTTCCTTAGTTTAAGGAAGTGTGCTCTACATAATGCACCTATGAAGAAGTAATAAACAAATAAATGTCATGGAATTTCTTTGATGGTGCCTCCCAAGGAACCCCCCTAAAGGAGGGGTTGGGAGAATACTACATCTCTGGGAGAATACTACTTCATTAGAATATATATATATATGTGTTTTCCCTCTTACTTGGTTTGTGCATTTTAGACAGACTTACCATTCTGCGAACTCAAAGAAGGAGGTACAAGGAAGACACTTACCAATTAGTCTGATAACACCCAGGGGGGAAGTCAAGTTTCATTCTTATTTTTTATAGTTTCAACATATTCTATTTATTGATAGAAGTCAAGTTTCAGTGTATCTCTGTGTTTTTGTTATTTATCTATATTTCATTTCATTCCACTCAGAAACCCAAATCACCTTACTCAGATATGATGGAATACTCAAAATATTTCTTTAATGGAGACTGGACTCGAAGAGGTATTGTGATAATTGGAGAAGACCTGAATTCCTCTCTAGGGGCTTGAGAGGTCTGGGGACCAACGAATCAAATAAACAACCTGCCTAGTTTCATCATAAATAAATTGGAAATAATAAGGCTTTTGGACATAGAGTCTGCTAAACTAACCTTTACCTGGAGGAACAAGAGGATAGGGGAAGCTCAAATTAAAAAAAAGATGGATCGATTTTTAATTTTGGAAACTTTTCTAGTTGAAGTAGTCAGATTTCACCAATGGCTCTCTCTAGGAGGGCACTTTGACCACAATCTTGTGCTTCTAGAGGTGGTCCCAACACAAGAGAAACCTCATAGTCCCTTCAAATTAAATCCTAAATTGTTAAAGGATGGGGATTTTATGAATAAGGTTAAATAAGTGTGGAATCCTTTTGATTTTTCTCTCAGTGAATCAACCCCTATACAATTCCATCAAAATCTAAAAAGGGTAAAGAATATTGCAATCAATTAGTCCATGGAGAAAAAAAAGAAGGATGATGGGATCTTAATGGAAAATGAAGAAATATTAGACTCATGTTATACCAAATAAGGTTTTGGTTTCTTAAAAGAGAATCAAAAGGAGGAGATAAAACTCTTGGAAGGAAAAAAGAGGTAGATTCTGCTAGATAGAGAGAAAGAACGAAAACTTAAAAGCAAATCTATCTGGCTGCAAGTAGGGGATGAAAATACCAAATTTTTCCATAGGTATTCTAATAGAAGGAAAAACATTAACTCTATTTGGAGGATAGAGAAATAAGATAGCTCCAAGGAAAAAAGCTTCTCCAAGATGGCTTCTGAAGGGGTAAATTATTTATAGTCTCCCTTTAAATAGGAAGCTAGAGAAACTATAACAGTATTTATCAGACTGGAAAACTTCTTTCCAAGGTATTTCAATCCGTAAGATAACTAATATTTAGTGGAAAAAAGTTATTAAAGAGGATCTTCTTCAAACTCTCCAAAGCTTCCAAGAAGATAAAATCCTTGGGTTGGATGGTCTGCATGTTGAATTATTTTTGGGTTTTTTTGACTTCATCAACAAGGACCTTTGCAAAGTGGTGGAGGTTTCTCGAACCTCAAGGAAAATGTTAGCATCTCTTAATACAACATTCTTAGCTATGATCCCTAAAACTGATAACCCTGTTCACGTTGAGAACTTCATATTGATATCCCTATGTAATTTCACTTAGAAAACCATTTCTTAAATTATAGCCAGAAGGCTGAAAGGAATTCTCTCTTGACAAATCTATCCAGAATAGTTTGGTTTCTTGGAAGGGAAATAAATCCATGAGGATATAGGTGTAGCGCATGAAGGTCTTCACTCAATCAAGACTAGGAATTTAAAATCCCTTAATATGAAAGTGGACCTATACAAATACTTTGACCGGGTGAGTTGGCTCTTCATTAGACCCATTCTTATTCACCTAGGCTTATGTCATGGATTTGTCAGTTAGGTAATGAGCTATATTAGGTTGGTCTCTTTTGCAGATCTCATTAATGGTGTTGTCTCTCATTTCTTTAACATGAAAGGGGGAACATGGTTGTCCTCCACCCCCCGCCCCCCTCCACACATATTTCTTAATCTATTAGAAGGCCTCAGTATATCTCTAAAGGAGGACTCAAGATCTAGGAACATAAAAGGTATAAATGTGGGAATTTTCTACAATGTCACCCACTTACTCTTCATTGATGACATTTTAATATTCTATGAAGGAACCACAAGGATGGTTGAGACACTTAATGAGATCATTAATCTCTTTTGTAAAGCTAAAGGTATGAAGATAAACAGTTCCAAGTCAACGATCTATTTGTTGGGCCTCACAAAGTATGAAAAATCTCAATTCTCCCAAGTTTTTCCTTTCCATGTTGTAGAATTAGATGATGGAATGAAATATACGGGGTTTCATTTTGAAGCAAACCAGTATAAAAAAGGTGATTGGCAGTGGTTAATAGCTAAGGTTGAGAAGAAATTAAATACATGGTGCAATCAATATATCTCCAGAGGTAATATATTGGTTCTAGTTAAAGCCATATTGGAAGCCATTCTCATCTAGTAGATGTCCCTTGCTTGGATACTGAAAGGAGTCCTAGAAAAAAATTAAGCAATTATGCTTTAGGTTCATTTGGTTTGGAGAGGTAGGGAAAACAGGGATGGTGTTAGCTTCCTAGAACAAAAACTTGATATTCTAAAATATCAAGGTGGATGGGTCCTTAATAATTTTTTTCTTTTTTCTAAGGCTCTAGCAACCAAGAATGTATGGAGACTAATTCAAGGAACTAGACTCTATGCATAGGTAATCAAAGACAAATACATTACTCCTGACTATATAGAGGATTGGATAAAAAATCCAGTAAGAAATTTACAGAACACATCAATAATATTGAAAGTAATTGCTTTGACTTTCCCTCTAATAGGAAACTAGTTGATATGGAGAATTGGGAGAGGAGAGAAAATTTAGATTGGCTTAGATCCTTTGATTGGAAGAAAAGATGCATATAGGCTCCAGTCCCACTTAATTCTGGATTTGAAAAGTAGAGGTTATCATACTTTGAGGCAAATACCACGAGGAAACAAAGAAATTGACAAGCAACAACAATGGCTTTTTGATGAGATTGGTCTTAGAAAGGAGGATGTTGAAACATGGGAAAATTGCACTCGAAACCTAAGAATTTGTTTCATAAGTCTAAAAGATGAGGAAGACCAACTTATTTGGTCCCTGAATCCTATATGTATCTATGAAATAAGACCATGATACAAATCCATTTCTGTTGAGGGAAATGATAACCCCCAAACCTGGTGGTGGAGACTACTCTGGAAATTCAAATGGCCATCCAAATAAAAAATATTCATGTGTTTGTTGTTGAATAATAAATCTCTAACTTGGGATAACCATCAAAAAATAAGTTATGAGGGTCTTGGTCAATGTTTCCTTTGTAAAGTTGACTCTGAAACCAATTCTCATCTCATTATATCTTGCACTTTTAATATGGAAGTGATATGACCCCAAGGAGGGCATATATGGGGTTAAATGTATATGATATGACCCTAAGGAGGGGCATATATGGGGTTAAATGTACATGTAATGTGTAAAGGTAAAGGTAATAGGGTCGACCTAATAATAATGGGTCCACATGTGAAATGTGTGAATAGGTATGTATAGAGATCATGTAGTCATTATTGAGGACATGTGAATTATGATGTATTAATGTATTGAGTATTTGCAGGATGTTCTCCTATTCTTTAAGGAGTTATTATGTGACTCATCTCTCTTATCTATATTGGAGTTGTGCTCCACACTCACATTGGTGTACATGGTGTGTACTTTTGGTTTATTATGATATTCTAACCATTTGGATCATAACATTTGGTATCATAGCATTGATGCTAGGGTTTTGCTACTTCAAGGGAGTAATCTTGGCATTTTCGCTATAATTTTTTATTTTAAATTTTTAGACTATGAAATTTTTAGGATATTGACAAAAAATTACAATTTTTTCTTGGTCAAATGTTTAGGTTCTGGGTCATTTTACTTTCGAAGATACATCCCATACAAGTTAGGGCATTCTACTAGCCCTGAAATCAATCTCAAATGAGTCATTTTAGGAATTTCTCTAAAATATTTTTTCTACAAATTTTTGGACTATGAAATTTTCAGATTATAGAGAAAACATAATAAAGTATCTTGGTAAAAATTTCAGGTTTTTTATGATTTTAATTTCGAAGATACATCCTGTGGAAGTTAGGGATTTTTACTAGCCTTGAAAACCGTTGCAAACGAGTCATTTTGGGCATTTCACTATAATTTTTGTTTGATGACGTTTCAGACTCTGAAATTTTTAGGATCCTGAGGAGAAATATCGAAGTACTTGTGATGAAAATTCAAGAGTTTGGATTGCGTTGATTTATGAGTTATAAGTTGTGGAAGGTATGGTTATTTTACTAGTCCTATAACTAGTATCAAACAAGTGTTCTAGGTAAAATAGTCATATCTTCTTCAATGAGGATCCAAATTTAGTGCAACTAGTTTCAATGGAAAGATGACACCCCATAGTATTTCTGGTACAAATTTAAGAATCATGTCTAAAACATTGGATACATGGCATTCTATACAAGTTCACTCTCTAGAAAAGGCCAAAAATCAACATGTTTTGGGAACACTACCATAACTTTTACTTGGCAGATAAAATTTTGGTCAGACCTATGGCATTGTAGAGAAGACATATCAAAGTAATACATATCAAAATTTCAGACTCAGGAGGGTTGTAAGTTCAGAGATACATCAAAAGGAAGGTTGGCAAGAAGGAAAGACTCTAAATCAGGGTTTCAAAGGAATGCCACTTAAAACTATTCTAACTTTTGATTGGGATGTCCAATTGAGTTGATTCAAAATACAGGAAAGAGAAAACATGGAATATTATATTGGAAAATTTATTATAACTATTTGAGATTATTATCCTTAATATATTGAGGTTGTAAGGGGAGGGTTGGGGTTAGACCTCAATTAAGAATCAGTGGCAATACCTCAATTTAAAAGAGATGAAAATAAAGATGAAATCAATCATATGGAATGGTTGAGGATGGCAAAGGAATAGGATATGGCTCCGTCAATGGAAAAAAACTATTTGTTTGGTGAACCTTGGAAGTGGTGGATGAGTATTAATAAGGATAATAAATGGAACATGACATGGGCAGAATTTGAAAAACTCTTCTCAGATAAATGGATTAGGGATACAAAAATGAAGGAAATGTATGGAATTGAAGTGAGTTAAAAGAAGAAAATGAAGAGATCAAGATGAACGATGCTGATCTATATAAGATAAGAGACCTTAATGAAACACTTATTAAGGAGGTTCAAAAATTAAAACGAGGAAAGAGTAGTGAAGGGAAGTGGAAAAAGGATGAGGAAAGGGAAGAATTGAAATAAAAAAATATAGACAAACATTTAGATGATGAAACCGTAATAAAAACTATTTGATGAAGTTAAGAGATTGAAAGAAGAAAATAAGCTCAGTCAAAAACAAGAAAAAGAAAGGATATTAGATGAAGAAACTACCAAAAGAATTGAGGAGGAAGTTTACAAGAAGGTTGATGAATCCCTAAATATTGATGAGGTAAAATCAGAAATGCATTCCAGAATTGAAGAAGGAAATTAGATTTTGATAGATGGGGTCACAGTGCAGCTTCAAAAGGAGAAAGAAGACAAGATTCAAGAAGGTCACTAGAAGATGCTTGAAGAAGTTGAACTTCATCTAGAGGATGTACATGTTAAATATGATTGTATTATCTCCAAGACTAAAGAAATCAAAGACCAAGCAAAGAGAATAGAGGATTCCATTGTCTATGGAAATAAGATATATGAAATGAGTGCGCAGAGTCATGAGTGAAGAAATGTGAAACCATATTGACACCCTCATTATCAGTACAGATTTCAAGGAATACAAGAAGATCAATATCAACATTATCAAGGAAGAAGATGAAATACTCATCAATATTCATGGAACATGGCATCATAAAACCATTATTCAAAAATCTATTATCAGAGACCAACATCTACTATAAATTAGAGAAGCTTCAACAACAATACATCGAATCAAGGGAAAGAAAATTATGCAACAACCAACCACCACAGATTAAGACCAAAAATAATTGACTTTGGATGGATGGATCATCATTAATGGAAAGAAGAAAGAAGGAACATAAGAAAACCATATTACTTGGTTTCATCACGTGTAAAGTCTTTAACTTCAAAATGTTGAGGACAACGATTTTTGAAGGAGGCTACTATGATATGACCCCAAGGGGGGAAATATATGGGGTTAAATGTATATGATATGACCCTAAGGATGAGCATATATGGGGTTAATTGTACAGGTAATGTGTAATTGTAAAGGTAATAGGGTCAACCTAATAATAATGGTGCCACATGTGCAATGTGTGAATAGGTATATATAGAGATCATGTAGTCATTATTGAGGACATGTGAATTGTGATGTATTAATGTATTGGGTATTTGCAGAAGGTTCTTCTATTCTTTAAGATGTTATTGTGTAACTCGTGTCTCTTATCTATCTTGGAGTTGTGCTCCAGACTCACATTGGTGAACATGGTGTGTACTTCTAGTTTATTATGATATTCTTAGCATTTGGATCATAACAAGAATTTCTGCAAGAGTCAAATCAATTGACTAACTTGAACAGTGCTTGGAGATAAAATTCCATTGAAGAAGCCCTCATAAACTGGTGTATGAACAAGGAAACAAATAGGTATAAATCTCTTCCTCTAACCGTAGATTGGGGAGTTTGGTTGGCCTGAAAATCCAAACTTTTTGAGGATAAGGATAACCTGCCATTGAATTGTGTCATCCAAAGCTCGAACATTATTTCCTCTTTTCCTTAGTTTAAGGAAGTGTGCTCTACAAAATGCACCTATGAAGAAGTAATAAACAAAGAAATGCCATGGACTTTCTTTGATGGTGCCTCCCAAGGAACCCCCCTAAAGGAGGGGTTGGGAGAATACTACATCTCTACTCCAAGCACAATATCACTTTTAAGGCTGGGTTGGGCAGTGAAACAAGCAACTTTTGTGAATTAATGGCACTAAACTAGTCTCAATGCTAGCTCATAAAAATGGAGTTTCTCAAATTCAAATATTTGGATATTCTCTACTTATTATACACTGGATGAAAGGAGAATTCACCTTTCCGAAATTCACTCTATAACCTTTATTTCATGTCATACTAAGTTTAAAATCAGTCTTCTCTCATGTTTCTATTATGTATGTTTACATGGACATGAACATTGAAGCAGATTAGTTTTCTAAGGAAGGAGTTGCACTAGAAAAAGGGATCTAGGAGATCACTACTAGATATCATGCACACTCCTTTGAATACCTTCCACATACCTTCATGATCCCTAGCTTTAATATATTTTCTTTGTTAGATTGCTTGGATTTGTGTCTTCTTGGAGGAAGGATAGCTGAATATATTTTTCATGTATAAAGAAAACTATATATTTTTAAAACTTTGTCAAGGACTAAGGACTGTGGTTCACTAATGGAGATACATGATTAGGATGGTACTTTTTTTATTGAAAGTTTTGATACTCAAATATGTAAGGGTAAACATTAGACTTAAGCTACAAGCTTGTAAAGGCACACCAGAAGGTTAATCAACTTGTAATTTTGTTTAGCGGGTTATAGTTTAGCGAGAATGAACCCTAACTTGGAGAAGGAGGCGACAGACCTTTGCACGGCTGAGATGGACCAGCAACAACACATAGAGAAGGATCCCGAAACGGAAACGCAGCCAGTCTCCATAGATGTAGTCTCTGTCGCGTTTCCAACACCAGGATGGAAGAAACAGTTCATCTCGTCAAGAAGGATAGCTGTCGGCGCAAAGGAAACCCTAACAAGGGAGCAAACGGGAAAGTGGATGGTTATGCAACCCCTTCCAGAACGAGGGTTTTTCAAGGGGACATCGAGCGACAACTCCGTGGACCTTTTTACATCTATTCTTTCACCTCAGCCGGAGGAAGCGGAACTTCGATTGATGGTCGCAACCGAGGAGGGAGGCTCCAACTCGTTCTCTGGCGAGAGAGAACCATCGATTTGGGCCCAGATCAATGTTGAGAATAGACTGCGGGTGTGGCAAGTGCTAAACCCTAGCTGTCGCCGCCACCTTGATCTAAAGTTTGAAAGCCATTCAACTAGTAGAGACCTCAGGGATCTTCATCTCTTGGGAGAGTCTATGCCTTCGCTCTAGTATAGGAATCTAGTTAAGAGCAATGCAAGAGCGAGGTTTCATTCTGAATATCATGAAAAGACTAGCCCCGAGATTGCGGCAGGCTTCCCCCTTTTTGTAAAGACCATCGTTAGATATTATCTCTCCTTGCATGCTCAAGACTCAAACTCCATTTTTGATCTCGAAACCCAAATCCACCAGGCTACAGGTACTCCACCTAGATTCCAACGGCTAATCTTCGAAGGACGACAACTTGGGGATGGCTCTCTGTTACGGGACTATGGGAATCTAAAAAACGCAACCATTTCTCTCACTTCTCATTTGCATGGAGGAGCACCTTCATTCGCTCATCCAAGCTCTTAAAAGCATGCTGTGAAATCAGGGACTTCCGCTCCTTCGGGGTTCAAGGCTAAAACTTCAAGAGTAAAGGAGCCCTTTGGATCTGCCTTTATTGTGGAGAAGTGCGCAGAACCTCCAACAGAAGAAGTCGAAGATCCCTAAGTCTATGGCTTTGACTTTATCTACCAGGCAAAAGCCCTCATTTATCACTTCAACGGACTTTGGCCCTCGGCCTCTATGCTAAGAGAATGGGTTAACAAGATCTGGTCGGTAGGTCATGAGCTGTTCCTTTGCTCCAAAGGGTTCTTCATCGTCAACTTTTCCACAGAAGCCGAATGTCAACGCATTCTAGAACAAGGTCCTTGGTTCTAGGGCAGATCTGGTCTTTCCATGCAGAGATGGTTCCCCGACTTCAATCCACTGACCATGACATCTATGACTACACTGGTCTGGGTAAGACTACCCAATCTACCCTTGCATTTCTATACTTCATCTTTTTTACCCACCTTGGGAAATGCATTGGGTAGATATATCAAGACATACACAGACAGGATAGCAAAAGGCTTCATCACTTTCACCCGCATATGCATTGAAATTGACCTCAGTCAAGGGCTTCCAAATAGGATTCTTATAGATTGGGATGAGGAAGATCCTCTCACGCAGATGGTCGATTATGAGAACACTGCCTTCATATGTCGCTCCTGTTAGCAAACAGGGCACCTCCAGGCAACTTGTCCTCTATCCCCAATCCCTTCCTCAACCTCTGGAGCACGGAAAAGATCCAATGGTTGGCAAGGACCAAAATCTCACAAAATCCGCCCGAACCCTTCTTCCGACAACAAGCATCTTCAAAAAGACGCTCCAACTCCTCTGCCTTCCTCAACGCCTTCGCAGCCCCCAACTTTCGCTCAACAACCAACTATCGACCCAAAACACCAGCCTGCGGCCTCAACACAAAATCCTGAAGATTCAGAAGTCATGATTCCAACTCCCGCAATTAAGTTCTTGCACCCACCTCTCGAAAAGGGGGAAACAATTGACACAATCATGACCACGGCCCCGCTCCCAGGGACTCAGAAGCATCCTCATGAATCAGACAACTCAGACAACGATAAAGAAGCACCCCTGGATTCAACAACTCAAGATTATGACACTTCCTCATACCATCTGGCTTTGGTGGTAAAAACTATTGAGCCTATCAGCTCCTCTGGTTGGATTGATGTTCGTAAGAAAAAAGGTAGAAAGGATCCTCACCGGCCAACACAATGATCGAACCCTTTCTCCTTATCTTGTAATGTTTCATCTTGCTTTGCCCACACACTCCATGGGGCTCTCTTTTAGCATAGGCTAGTTTCAAAGTGATCCCCTGTTCTCTTTCTGGGGGGTCTTCTCCCATCAACAAATCGATGTATCACTTTGTACTTTTTTTAATGGATTGAATGGAAGGATTCTCCCCCCCCTTTTTACTTATAAAAAAAAACTTGTAATTTTGTTTATATAAATAAAATTGTTTGATTTTTTTCCTTGGAAAAAAAAATCACTTTCAAGTTGGTCTCAAAAGTAAATAAATAAAAAATTAACTAACTTAAATAAGATTAACCAAGATCTATCAAGTGTTTATATGGATCGTTCTTGCACCCTAAAAACATTTATAATTCAATAAATTTAATCTCTATATATACAAGATTAATATGGATTTAAGTTAGTTTTTAATAATATAATAATTAATAAAAAAAATTGTATAATTTATATAGATGAGATATGCAAATGTATAAATTTGGTTTTAAAAAAAATCCATTTTAATTTTAAATATTCTAAAAACCCAAAAATTTATATATAAATTATTTCTTATTATATAAACATTAAATAAACTTAAATTATGTATAAAAAATTATATATAAATTGAGTATGAAGGTTTCCACAAGTAATTATAATTGATGAAGATTTGTTGGTCATAATCGAAACCTCTCACACAGTTAAAATCTTCATCGATTATGATCAATTGTAAAAACCTTCATACTTAAAATATATATAAATTGTTTTGATCATTTTGATAATTTAATAAAATTTAAAATTAAAATAATTTATACTATTTTAATAAAATTTAAAATTAAAATAACTTATACTAATTAATATTTACATATAAATCAAGAATTAATTAATAAATGGTGGAACTAAAATATGGGTGTTTATTTATTTATTTATAAGAATTAAAATAATTAATATTAATATTTAAATATTAAATAAATCAATAAAATCAAACTAAATATTTTTAATAAATTTGTATTTTTGACATATTCATATTTCTGTAAGTTTGGTAAAACAATCTGATTTATTTTTAATTTTTCTTTAAAATTATAAGAAAACAAAATTTCTTATTTTTTTTCAAAATTTAAATGAAAGCGCAATTATTATTATTTTTTTTAAATTTAAATGAAATTACATGAAAGTATACATTAAAGCTCAAAATTTAAATGAAAGCGCAATTATTTTTATTTTTTTTTAAATTTAAATGAAATTACATGAAAGTATACATTAAAGCAAAAAATTCCTGAAAAATTCCCAAAAAAAAAAAATCAAAATTTAAATGAAAGCATACGTTAAAGTAAAAAAATTAAATGAAAGTATACTTTAAAGCAAAAAAAACATGAAATGAAAGTATACTTTAAAGAAAAATTACTTTCTAGATTGTTATTTGATTGAGAGACATTTTTGTTTGTATTTGACAAAAGGTTTTTCTTATCATTTCATTTTTGTCTACATTGTGAATTTGATGGGAATAGTGTTGAAAATGTGTTATTTTTCTTGAATTATGTTTTCTTTTTTTCATTACGTTTTTGATCTGTTTTGAGAAGAAAAAAAACTGAAGTCATTCTTCTTTTTAGTAGTCTTTTACAAGAAACTTGTTGCATTTAAAATATTTGAAAAAAGATAAAAATTGTAAAATTTTGTAGTTTTTGATTATTTGGAATCTTTTTCATTCAAAAATTGAGAAATTGTGTTTCGTAGCTTTTGTATTTCAAAAAGAAACACCTTCTCCCTACAGTAATTAGAGTTCATTGAATTAAACGATTGCATAATTATCTCTTCTTGCATTTTATTGGGTCAAGGTCACATAAATCATCAATTTCATTTCCGTTTCCCTTTTGAGTAAGCAACAAATTTTAAAATACAATGCAATTTTAAAATTTATTAGCAACTTTTATTTCCTAGAACTTCTCTACACCAACATTAGCTAGGATAACGCTTTGGAATAGGTTGTAAGGAACACTCTCCAAAGCATCAAAACACACAATATTATCTTGTGATAGGGAGAGTTCAAATCCACTTGCTACATTTTATCCTGGGAAGCCCTTCTAACACAAGGGTTAATCATGAGGTCGCATTAAGACTGGCAGAGTTACTCACCCTACTTTGTTAGTCTTAGTGTAGATATTGTGTGTATTATTGGGGGTCACTTGAGAATAAAATCTTGTGGGGACCTTCTCGTGTTGATTTCGAGCTTAGATACCTTGCCTTTGCATGTGGATCAAATTGTCAACTGTTTCCCCAGGCATCATTGTCGTAATTGGTAACCTTAGTGGCCTATCTATTTAGGGTCTTTACATGAGGTGACTATGGAGGGGAAAGTCTTCATAGTACTTGGAATTGACATTGGCCAAACTCACTTAGGCTCCTTAGAGGGTATACCCACGATTATGTGTGGGAGCTTGCACTAGGGTGTAAGTCCGTTAAGAAATTCATCAACGTAACTTTTCCACCCTCTTTATCTCAACCCCTTCTTGTCTTGATTTCGCGACGTTGGATTTCATCACCAACTAGTGACTTTGAAATAAGAAGGTTTGTTTGCATGTTTGATTTCTAGATTTTATTAGTGAGTGTTGTTTGTTTCTCTAGTTGGTCATATATTTGTTTCGTTCTTTATTTGGTGCTACCAACATCATCCCTCATCGTTCACGTAGGATTCAAGGGATACGTCCAAAAGATCCGGAAGATTACGTTCCTTTGCTTTCGAACTCACTGGAGGGTTATCATGAAGGAACAGTCAATAACGACATAGCCTCTGAGATTGGAAGTTCTACTCCATTGGAGGAGTCAATACTTCCCATAAATCCATTATTGAGTGTTGTACAAGATCCACATTTGCTCTGGATAAATTCATTGGGAGACGTTGTTGTTTAAGACTATATTGGAATACCTATTGAATCTGACGTAGAGTCTGGTGTAGACGATCCATTTTTTCAAAGTGAGTCGTGTAGAACTCCAGTTCACACTGCTGGAAATTTTGATCCTAGCTCTCCTTGTCCTAGTCGTTCTCTTTAGAGAACTTCTTCGGGACAAGATATTTTGAAAATCTAGGAATGAGTCATTTACACCCAAGAACTTCTAATCAACCTATGGCATCACATACACATGTGACTTATGCTGCCTATACAGTCCATTTAGATAATTTTACTGGCTTGACCAATAATGTTGTCATAGTGTTAGACCAATTGTTGGTTGGTTCTCACTTGATTAATTTTCCTCTCCAGCTCGCTAACTCTACCATGGTTCCACAAGTTACGCATGTTTCTGCCGGAAATATGGTTATCACTCAAGCTCCTATTGGAACACCACTTTCACTTTTATCAAATCCATCACTTCCACCTCGATATAATGCTTTGAATACTTCCATTGCTAATCCTACCCAGAATCCATCTAGAGGGTCTAATCTTTTTGTTCCTCCTGGGTATAATGTTGCTAATCCTTTTACTCCTATGCCTACCCAGGTTCTCTCCGGAGGGCCTCATGTTCCTCCTCCACCTTCTCCTAGAGGATATAATCATCCTGACCCTAGTAGCACCAATCAAGTTGGAGGTACGAGTCATTTTTTCCCTTCTGGTTTTTAAATTCCTGTTGGAGGTCAACCTCAAATTGGGGGGTAACCTCAAGTTGGAGGCCATAACCCATTTTATGGACAAAGTATACCTGGATTACAATCTCAAATTTGGAATATTCCTTTCCAATGGAATCAACAACCGTTTGGGGGGAAACATCCACAAGTTAATTCTTTTGTACCCCCTAATCTCGGGAAACCGTATCCAGGTTCTATGAATCCTACTTGGGGTCAAAATTTTCAGTATAATGCTCCTTTCCAAGGAAGCTTACCTAATCAACCAACTCATGTTGGCTATTCGACTCAAAATCCTCCACCACCGAATTTGTCAAGACTATCTAACTATCTATAGACTGCTTATGGTCCTACTGGCATACCTACGGGATTACCTCCTCAAAACTACTAGTTTCCTCAAGTGAACAGACAGTTGTCATTTCTTTCTACTTTGTATTTACCAGATTTATCTAGGATTTTGAGCGATCCTATTTTGCATTCTCCTTATTGGCCTGTCATACCTGCTAAACTTCCATCAGACATTCCTAAATTTGATGGTCGATTTGGAGAGGACCCAAATAGTCATGTCATGACATTCCATCTTTGGTGTTCGTCCAACTCATTGATGGATGACCCCATAAGATTATGACTTTTCCAATGAAATCTTACGGGTTCGACAACCAAATGTTATATTGAGTTACCATGGGGATTCTTTAATGACTTCAATACCTTAGCCATGGCGTTCTTAACACATTACCAATTGCCAATACAATATGAGACAGGAACTAAAATTTTGAGTTCATTTAAACAATCCTCTTCTACTCACATTTCCGATCATATTCATGAGTGGAGGAGGATAAGACACTTTATAAAAGTTCCCCTTCTTAATCAATTATTGGCCAAGTGGTTTACCAAACCACTCATTGGTCCTATAGCCTGTGATGTTTCCATGGGTGTTGTCATCACTGAAGAGAAGGCAATTAGTTGTGCTCAATATCTGGATCTCGTTTATTCCCAAACGGGTACACTATATGACTTAATCCCTGATGCTCCTCATCCATCTACGAATCCTACCCCAACACCTTCAATAGCTTCTCATGTTGTTGATGGCGTGATTGACACTTTTCATGCTGAGACTTAGTTTAAACATGCCAGTCATTCCAATCCCAAGTCTAATGCCTCTAATGTACAAAATACTCCTAATATGACTCCTTCTCCTGGTAAAACCTCCGAAGTTAATTCGGTTCAATCTACACCTACTGGTAAAAATAAAAATAAAAATAAAGGGAAGGGTAAGAATAAGGAGGACAAAAATAAGAATCAACAATCTGAGAAACCCAAAACCTAGCATGTTGATGACAAATACAAGCGTAAACCTTGTTATCCTTGGCTTATCTGTGTTGAGGATCATTATACGAAAGATTGTCCATGACGTGCCGAGGTTACTAAGTTCCTACAAGGGACCGAAACACCTCCTACACCCGTCGTCTTGTCACAACCGTTTCCTTCTCAGCAGTAGGCCCAATTGGTCATTCATGACCAACCTTCTCCCTCTACCACATCTTATGTACTTATGTATATTGGTGACTCCAAGAAGAACAAAGTTACAGTCGCAACTCGAGCCAAAGATTATTCTCCTTCGAAAGAGAAAGTTTATGATTCACCACCTTCGTTAGTTCAACCTCCTCCACCAACTTCACCTCCAAATAGTCCTCTTCATCTCGAACGACTAGGCCTAGATATAGTTCTTCCTCCTCCTCCCAAGGGCATTGTTCGAAATTCCTCATTTAATCCTCGTGCACGTGTTGCCCAAAACTACAGTATTGTAGAAGACCTTGCGCAAGCACCTTCTGCGATGTCGTCCCTCGAAGTCCTTCAAAGTTGTCATACTCAATGGAAGGAGTTGTTAAAGGCTATTAGTGGAATTGATCCTACCGATACCAATTTGATAATATTTTACTTGGAAGATCATATTCCAAGGCTTCCTCCTCAATTAGTGTTTCAAATCCAAGTTGTTGTGGAAAATAAGAATATTTTTTGAACCGTTATTGACAAACGAGCCTCGACTTGCATCATGTTTGTCACTTGTTGGAAAATTGTTGGTTCTCCTGCCTGACCGAGTCACACAATAATCTTAAGGCCTTTAATGGTACAGGGTTCAAACCTTATGATGTTCTTCCTTTGTTGTCTATTATGTTATAAGTTAAAGAAGTTAATTTCGAGGTTGAGGTCTTTGATGTGCCTCTCGATTACAACCTTATGCTCGGTCGTAGCTAGATTAATTCCATGCACAGTTGTTTCTACTCTTTTCTGTGTGTTACGTTTCCCACACCAAGGAAAAGTCATTACTGTCAATCAACTAGACTTCTTTAATTCTGATTCACGTACTAGCAATGTGCCTTTCATTTCGAAAACACCCCCTAATTATGACAATGTCGGCGTGGGTCTTTTAAAAAATTCAACGTTAATGGGTACATTTCCTATTCCACCACCCGATATTCCTCCTCCTTTTGTCACCTTGATTAACATGGTATCAACCTCTATTAGTGAAACCCCTACATCTTATGACCCATGGATAGTACCTAACTCTGACGACTGTCTCCGTTACGAAGAGCGAATTCCTTTGAGTTTGGTAGAATCAGCTTATCAATCTATTCAGTCGACAAATCCTTCTCCTCTTTCTCTCTATGATACGTCTCTCGACCAGTTTCAAGTGATTTTTTCCACTGATGAGATGATCATGACAGTCATGTCTATGGAAGATACTCCATGGGACGATGTGCATCATCGTTTTATTCTCTTCCTGGAACCTGAGACCATAGAGAGTTATCAACAAATTTTGATTATGTCTACCGTTGTTATTATTTCCTCTGTTCCTGAATCAACACACGATGTTTTGTATGAAGGGAACTTGGGTAATATTTCACCTACCATACCTCTTGACATCTCGATTAAACCCATAGTCATGGAAAATGTTCACATCAGTGCCTCATGTTCTATTGATGAGGTACATACTTATAAAGCCCTTTTTCAAGAATTTTGTGATGTTTTTGCCTAGAGTTATGAAGAGATGCATGGTATTCATACTGATATTGTTGTGCATGAGATTAAGACTTACCCGAATGCTAAACCCATTCGATAGAGACTTCACCCAGTACATCCACCTAAAGCTGCTACTATTAAGCTTGAAGTTGAAAAACTTCTTAAAGCCATCTTTGTCTATCTCATGGCTTTGACCGATTGGGTGTCAAATATTGTTCCGGTTAACAAGAAATAAGGCACGATCCGTGTTTGTGTAGATTATAGGGATATAAAAAAAAATTGTCCCAAAGAGAATTATCCAACCCCTTTCATTGACACGATTGTTGACGACTGTGCCGGGACTGAAATCTTTTCCTTAATGGACGATTTCTCTAGCTATAATCAAATCAACATTTTGCCTGCGGATCAACATAAGACTGCTTTTATTTTCCCTTGGGGAACCTTCGCATACCAGAAACTACCTTTTGGTGTCAAAAATGTTGGTGAGAACTTTCATTGCGCTATGTCTTACATTTTTCATGACATAAAGCACATTGTACAACCCTATTTAGATGATCTACCAGCACATTTTATGCGTCGTCAAGATCACCCGATACATCTATGAGCCATTTTATTACGCTGTCATTATTATCGCATACGATTGAATCCACATAAATGTGTTTTTTGTGTGGAGTCCCGACGAATTCTTGGTTTTATCGTGTCTATAAATGTGATTAGAGTAGACCCCCTAAAGGTTGAGGCTATCCTCAATTTACCTCCTCCTTCCACACTTCGCCAACTCCAAAGTTTGCAAGGGAAGGCAAACTTTTTACATCGATTTATTCCAAATTATGTTGAATTAACGAAAGGATTTACTTGGCTTCTCAAGAAAGGTTACGATTTTGTATGGGACTACACTTCCAAAAAACCTCTGAAGCTTTGAAACTCACCTTAACCCGTACACCACTGTTGTTTCCACCCAATTATAGTCGAGATTATTTCATATACTTAGCTGCTTCAGAGTCTACCATTGCTATGGTTCTAGTCCAAGAGGATGATTCACATGATGAACATGTTATATACTATTTTTGTCGGAGTCTCACGACCACTGAAACCAAATGCCTACTTGTGGAGAAACTGACCTTGGCAGTTGTTCGTCACTACATCTTATTATGTAGAACCACAACCATTTCCGATTGCAACCCCATGCAACACATCCTTACTCAACAATTGTTGGGGGGGAAGTACTCTAAATGGATAGTTATTCTCAAAGAGTTTGATTTGGAGTTTGAGCGTGCCAAGTCAAACAAGTCTTTTGTTTTTGCCAAATTGATATGTGACCTTCCCTCTACTCGAATTGAAACTATGGAGGAAGATTCCTTACCTAGAAAATCTCTCTTTCTAATCAGTTCTGACGACATATGGTACAAATATATTATCATTTATCTCCAAACCCAAACTTTATGGCCTGATATTTCGAGTACAGATCGTAGTTGTATTTGGTATCAATCCTGTCAATACATTATCCTTGGTGATACCCTTTACCTCTGTGGTATTGATTCTATATTTCGACGATGTCTCACCTATGATGAAGCTGAGAAAGATTTGAATGACTGTCACTTTGGAGCATGTGGCGGTCATATGTCTGAATATGCCACTACCCAAAATATCTTATGAGCTGGTTATTTCTGGCCTTCATTGTTTAAGGATTGCATTATAGCCGTCCAGAAATGCCATGCTTGTCAAACCTACAACAATAAGATCCAATCTCATCTCGATCCCTTATAGCCTATAGTTTCCATTGGTCCATTCGCTAAATGGGGCATTGAATTCATGACATGTAACCCTCACTCGGCCGGGGGGCATGAATACATCATTGTATTCATGGATTATTTCACTAAGTGGGCCGAGGCGATGCCTACATTTGATAATACCGGGAAAATTACAACGTTATTCATGTTCAATCATTTCATTACTAGATTTGGTGTCCCTCAAGCCATCGTCACTGATCATGGTAGTCATTTTCACAATTTCATGATGTATGAACTTACCGAGAAGTTGGGTCTTTGATATGAAAACTCAACCCCTTATTATCCACAGGCCAATGGCGAGGTTGAAGCAATCAACAAAGTTCTCACTACTATGCTTCGACGAATGATAGGAATTCACAAGTCAAGTTGGCACACGATATTGTTCTCAACCTTGTGGGCCTATTGCACATCCATTAAGTCTACCACGGGGTTCACACCTTTCCAGTTAGTATATGGTATTGAAGTAATTTTTTCGATTGAATGTGAAATCCCATCCTTGAAACTAGTTTTCAAACTTCTCTCTAACACCTCAGTTGAAGATGAACGTCTTTTGTATTTGATGCAATTAGACAAGACCCATCGTGATGATGCCTTAGGTTATCTCTTTTTTCGGTATTGTCAGATTAATTTAGGAAAAAGGACTTGCTGAAGTTCTCTTTAAGTGTTTTTCAGACTCTGTAAAAATGAAAAACCCCTGTGTTTTCTTTCTTTGGACTCATTAAACAAACATTGCAGGACCCATATGGGATCGAACCACTCATTCTTAGGGTTCGTTAAACATACTCTAAGGGACTTGTCCGAAGGATGAGCTTACATTTTCAAGCATATGTTATCCTCCTCAAGCTTGCGTAAAAATAAAGAGGTACTCGCCAAAAATGGTGGGGAAAATTGAGAAAGAAATGTGATTCTGTATTTGTATTAATGGCAGTAATAGTCGCTCTTGAACATGACACCCCCCTTCATCATTTGTATCTGGGTTGGTAAATCCATTTGTCTCTCGTTTGACCATCCATAAGTTCATATGTTGGGTCCTCCTTGAGTCAATGCTGCCAACACAATTTTTGTGTCGTTCATGTGTTTAAAAGAATTCCAACCTAAACAAGCCTTCAATCGAGTTGGCCATCTGCAGTTATAAATTTTATACCATGTCGGCCTTCCCTGAGTCAGTTATGAATCACTTTATACTCTGATCTACTTCAAATTTGTTACATATTTCATGTCATTGATGGGGGATACATCAAGGCCCTCCTATGATGAGTTGTCTCCTGTCGACTTCAACTCTTTATCCAAGAATGAGATTTAGAAATCATTTAGTACCTTAGAGCATGCATGTCTCAATGGAAAGTTTCTTCGCTTTCAACAACGGGTTCACATCATTGACCCCTGATTGGAATATTCCATCAAGTGTTCAAATTCAACTCATAAATTCACATTCGTTGGATTGTACTACGACACCTTGGGATTCATTGACATCAATGGTTATTTCTCTTGCACTAGTTAAAACTTTTCATTAATGATCGGTAATAAAGTGGTTTCTACCATGTTTGACTTCGACATCTGTAATCACATGGCTAGATTCATACTTAGATACGATGGAAATGAAGACCATGGATCTCATCATCTTGGTCCAGGTTGCGACAGAGAAGGGAATATTCTAGAAGATGAGGTGGTCTCCGATCGGTTTGGATCTTACTCGCTTCTCTGATTTACTGGGATCATTCTAATCTCCTCACCCATATCTCTTTCACCCTATATAAAGAGGGATCTCTCATGGAAAAGGATAAGGTTGAATAGTCTAAGATTTGCATGGAGAGTTCTACTACATATTATGTTTGAGAGCTTTGCTTTAGTTCTCCAAACCAGATTATGGATTTTCTTCATCCAAGGCATTGGGTAAAAGGTGTGTGTGTTGGAGAAAATACCCATTGAAAGGGGACCTTGCAACTTCAAGGCATGGGTTGTATTCTCCACTTTCCATTTAATATAATGCAACAATACATTTCTTACCTATAAATGTGTTCTAATTTTTATTGTATAACTCCTTGATATTATACATAGACTTCATTAGAATATATATATATGTGTGTGTGTGTGTGTGTGTGTGTGCGTTTTCCCTCTTTGTTGGTTTGTGCATTTTAGACAGACTTACCATTCTGCGAACTCAAAGAAGGAGCTACAAGGAAGACACTAGCGAGGATCAAGCATCATTTAAAAGGTATGTTACTTGTACCTCTTTAAACTAGTTTATATGACAATGAAGTTTAAGGTGAAGTGTGTATTTTGTCTTGTTTTGTTCTAGTTTCTTGTGGAAGTTAGGGAGATTTGTTTGTGTCCGCACTTACCGATTAGTCCGACAATACCCAGGGGGGAAGTCAAGTTTCATTCTTATTTTTTATAGTTTCAACATATTCTATTAATTGATAGAAGTCAAGTTTCAGTGTATCTCTGTGTTTTTGTTATATATCTGTATTTCATTTCATTCCATTCAGAAACCCAAATCACCTTACTCAGATATGATGGAATACTCAGAATATTTCTTTAATGGAGACTGGACTCGAAGAGGTCTTGTGATAATTGGAGAAGACTTGAATTCCTCTTTGGGGGATTGAGAGGTATGGGGACCAACGAATCAAATAAACAACCTGCCTAGTTTCATCATAAATAAATTGGAAATAATAAGGCTTTTGGAC
>ML781222.1:570947-626771 GCA_009831015.1 Picea engelmannii | reverse complement strand
GCCTGCACTTGGTTGGTGATTTCTACAGCTACTAAAAGATAAGTATATCTGAATTATGCTTTAATCATGTTGAGCATGACTGCTCTGTTTATGTATCATGTTTTCCGCTGTATAAATGAATTTGTTGTTGAATGCTATGGTTTTCTTAATTGCAGGAGTGAATTATATATTTGACTCTGAGTTTTATGTGTTTAATTCTGTGTTAAATGCATTTGTTTTCACATCCATGTAACGAATGATGTGCGTAAGAAATTGGGTGAACCTGGGTAGTGTAAAAAGGTACACTACAATTGGGGAGAAAAACCAACAAAAAATTCCTTAATATAGA
Organism: Picea engelmannii; assembly: GCA_009831015.1. Taxonomy (NCBI): domain Eukaryota; kingdom Viridiplantae; phylum Streptophyta; class Pinopsida; order Pinales; family Pinaceae; genus Picea; species Picea engelmannii. Next base: position 626,443 of record ML781222.1, on the reverse strand, counting down.
TAGCCAATACAATGCCAAGAGAATAAACCAAACACTACAGAAATTCCTCTCCAAGTAATGCGCCTCTCTCTCTCTTCCTTATTCTCCAACTGCAGCTCCAAACTTGTGCTCTGATGATCAAGTGAGTGAGCGAACAAATGAGGCGCTAACCTCTTTTATTTATACAATCTGGCAGGAGCTAAAACAAAGAGTCTTTTCACTAGCAGGACCGACTTCTCTTTCTGGGTGGTTAGAACCACCTTAATTAATTCTAGGGGGCGAATTCTCATTTTTCTTATTACAATTAGGGTTTGACCAATCCGAAAAAGGGGATTTGGTCATTTACAATGCCCGACATGATCAATACACAAAAGGGGATTGATATAATGAATAATACATCAATAATAAATAGAATGCTCTTTGAATTTACAATATTTCAACACTCCCCCTTAACAAAAAGGATATTATACAACAACATGCGAGCGAGAGGGAAACATCATCAACAACATCTTGGAACACTGATTGGCATATCTATAAATCATCAGAATTTTTTCTCATCATCAATAGCAACAACAACAAAACACAAAGGTTGGAGCATCATCAACATCAACACTAGGCTAAGAGTCTTTAACATGAAGCTGGCATCACAGGATGAAGTTGGCTACACAATATCATCAACATGAAGTTGGCATCACAGTACGAGACTGAAAACACAATATCATCAGCATGAGGCTGGCATCACAACACAAGGCTGGAAACACATCATCATAGCACGAGGTTGGCACACATCATCACGGCACAAGGCTGGAACACATCATCATGGCACAAGGCTGGCACACATCATCACAGCACGAGGCTGACACATCATCAACACAAGGCTGGCATCACAGCACGAGGCCGACACACATCATCATAGCACGAGGTTGACACATCATCAGCATAAGGTTGGCATCACAGCACTAGGTTGGCACATCATCAACACGAGGTTGGCATCACAACACTAGTTTGGTACATTATCAACATGAGGTTGACATCAAAGCACTAGGCTAGCACATTATCAACACGAGGTTGGCATCACAACACTAGGTTGGAACATCATCATGGGCCTGGCATCACAACACTACTTCCCATTTTGAGAAAATTCCTTTCAGACTACACCAAGCTTATCTCAAAAGTGCTCAAACTTTACATGAGATAGAGGCTTGGTCAACACATCAACAAACTATTCATTCGTGCTAACATATTGGAGCTTTATGGCTCCTCTCCGCACCATATCACATATTTAATGATATCAGATCTCTGTGTGCTTTGACTTGTCATGGAACACAGGGTTCTCGATCATCTTTATGTAGCTTTGGTTATCACATAGGATCAAGGTTGCTTCCATCTCTAGATCGAATAGACCTGTCAACAACTTCCAAATCCATATGGATTCATAACTAGCAAAACATGAAGCAATGTATTCTTCTTCTGTCGTGCCGAGAGAAATTCTTGATTGCTTCCTACTCTGCCATGATATCATGGGTGACCCCAGACTGAAACAACAATTTGAATTTCTCTTTCTATTAGAGACACTTCCAGCCCAATATGAATCAATATATCTACTCAGTCTGAACTCATGATCTCCATTATAATTGAGACCACAATCTAATGTACCCTTAAGGTACCTCATCACATGTTTCGCAACAACTAGGTGAACATGTCTGGGTTCTACCAGAAATTGACTCAAGGTGTTCACAACAAAACAGATATCTGGCCTCGTGTTCGTCAGATACATCAACGATCCTGTTATCACATAAACTTGTCAAAGTACTTGTGGGTTTGTGGTTTCTACATGTGTCTGTAATGTATCATGTCTCTCTCCTTTGCACAAGCCCTAGCTTAATTTTTTCCTTTCATCTTGAAGTTTATCTTTTGTTCCCCTTCAGCCATTTGGGTGACCTCATTTTCCTTGATTGTCTTACCTAAGAAGTCTTGTCCCTAATATTTTATGTTTTATTTTAAGGTTTATCACTTCCCTCTCCACTTCTGTCATCGATCCTTTTTCTTTCCCTAGCCCTCAGCTAATCATCCTAGTATTTGTTTATAGAGGCCACAACCATAAGCACAAGCACAGAACTTAGAGCGGTTTTATATGGACTTGAATCAAGCGAGTGAGCAAGTTCAGTTTGGTGGAGGAAATTTCATTTTGAAGTTCAGATATCAACGACAAATTATAATCATGAGAATCAAGAGTTCGGAACATTGCTAAAGTTATTTGTAAAATATCTGAATCCTCGATATCCAGAGTCAGTAGGATTCGTTCGATCTAGTAGTAAGCGTGGCATCAGATAACTCAATAAGGGAGAAAGTCATTTCAGGAAAGTTGAAGTGAGGAATGTGCAGATTTCCTGAGTCACAAAATCCCGAAGTCCCGAAGTGTCAATATTCATATGGGTTGTTTGATTCAAAGGGACGTGTGGTGCTCGATATGAGAAATCACGATTTCATGAATTGGGGGTTTTAGCATGGAGCAAAACGTAGATCTGTGAAACACAAAGTCGCTAAACATGAAATCGCGAAGCACCCAGGAATTGGGCCCATGGTCACAACCCGTAGTCATATGGAAAGCGAAGCCATAAATAAGGGCATGCACCAATTGAGCGGGTGGAGAGTAACTTTATCTTGGGATATGATCATGGATGTTAAATTTGAAGAAAGTCTGGCCATTGATCTAGATGGGCCATTTCGCAAGTTCAAGTATCATGATATTTGGAATCAAGTGGAGTGAATATTCTCGAAATGAAAAGTCCTAAAATTTCACGAAGAGAAGCCTCAGGTCATGACCAGAGGTCACATGAAGTGATGGAGGGCACCCATATTTTCACAGGGGAATATCTAAGTCATCTCAAGGCGCCGAGATTGACTTTAAGGAGTCGTGAACGCCTCCTGGAGCATTCATGGGTGTCAGGATTTGTCTCGATCCCGATGGAAGTAGTTCATGGAAATGGGGAAGGTGGTTGAAACCTCGTTTCACCCCATAAATGGAAAGCGTGGAAAGTCTGGCCATGGAGGAAGATTGTCAGCACAAATTCCCCCTGTCAATGGACTTTTTTGCAAGCCCATACCGATCTGATCTTCCGTCTGACAAAATAATGCAAGTGCAGCATGACAGAAAAAGATGTAGAGGTTGTGCCTTGAATGCATTGACCAGAGTGCAGTTCATGTGGTGGAAAGTGGTTTGGAGTATAAATACTCAATTTTTATATTTTGTTATGGTCGATGGTTGAGCTAAGCTCCTGCATGTAAATTTTTAGTAAAGCCTCTAGTTCTCTGGTTATGTATTTCATTTTGAGACTTTTTATTTAATGACAGTCAGCTTTCTTTTCCACTTCTTTTGCCTTTGATATTGAAGGTTGGGGCATGGATTATCCAGTCGAGTTGTTGTAATCATGTTGTGATGTATGTTTGATTGCAATGTTGTTATAGCATCTTCAGTTTTCTGAAACTTTGGACTCAAGAGGATCTTGTATTCAAATCTTTTCCTCCTTAGATTGTTGGAAGACCAGATTTCCACAAAATTCCTTTATATTTCTTCTCATTTCTTCCCCCTACTCACCCTTACTATAATTTACTAACTGAAGTCAGATCAAGACCTCATCTCCCTGTGCATACCAACCCATTTTTCCGAGTTAAAGTGATATTATCTTGATTTTGCATCCATTTGAACACCCTTAAATTATTCATTGTGACATAAAAAACTGATGGGTATTGGGCTTACCTCTACCACAATCTAGAGGTGACTTCTAGTGCTAACATTTATAGCGTCGTTGCGGGAGACGAATTGAATATTTTCCTTGGGATAGAATGACAAAGATTACTAATTCTAACGGTGCATCAGAATTCAGTACCAAATGAAGATTGTGACCTGCACCTGGTGACTCCACTGTCTAGCGACTACATTGGTTTGACTCCACTGTTTCAACTAGGTCTGAAAGGCAGACACATGAGGTATCACCCACAGCTTCCTCTAGCCATCCCTGAAGCTGAGCTAGAGAAAATTATAAGAATAGGAAAGACACCTCAAGAAGGTACTTCAGTTGCCGAACGAGGTGAGTCTGGTAATTTTCATCATCCACCCTCTAAATCTTGATTAGTTTCTTATAAAAATCCTATTATATCTTTTGTTGGAGTTTCTAGAGCCTTAAATTTTTGGAGTTTTCCTGTTGTTTTCTCCCCCCCTAGCCTCAGTTTGGAAGGATAAAGTTTTGACACTCACATATTCCCTAAGGTTGTTCCCTGGCTCAGACCCAAGACCTTAGGAGATTTTCCCACTCCATGTTTTACTATCCCTTCCCCTATCAGAGTTGCTTTAGGAGAAGCCTCTTGTCCTACCATCTTTGCAACTATTTTCCCTGGAAATGTATTTCCAGTCTCACCTATCTAAACCCCATCTCCATGTCCTTCTCCTCCTGTTCACACTCCAATGGTAAGAGAAAATCCCCCTAGAACTAGAATGGAAGCTATAATAGTGGCTAGGTATGCCACTCTTATTTTGCCTCAACCTTTGAACACCCTCCCGGTGGATGGCTATCTTAAGAAGTTACCTAAGTTCACAGGTGAGGGAGATATAATTGCAGAAGCACATCTTGAAGCCTTTTATAGTTTTATAGATAATCATGCCATAGAAAATGAAGATGTATGGATGAGGATATTTGTTCATAGCCTCAATGGTGAAGCTAGGAAGTGGTTTAGGGACTTTTCCCCTAGATCTATTGGCGGGATTGAATCCCTAGATGAAGTCTTCTTAAAGGATTGGGGAGACAAAAAGGATCTCCTATACTATATTACAAAGTTTGGGGCTCTGAAAAAAGAGGAAGGGGAATTTGTGTCTGATTTCTCCAAGAGGTTTAATTAAATGTATAATAAAATTCCCACTGAAGTCAAGCCTAGAGAAACCTCTGCAAAGATTACTTATGCTAGTGCTTTTGATCCTGACTTCTATCTCATGCTAAGAGAAGGAAGAGCTACTTCATTGGCTCATATGCAAGATACAACCCTTGAAGTAGAGTCTAATACATTTGTAGTTGATAAACTTAGGAGAAAGGCTGATAGTGACATAAGAAGAGGGAGGTCTGAAGTTTCAACCTTTGGTTCCTCTATTGTCCATCCTCAAGTTGATGAAATTACTAAATTAGTAAAATCTATGTCTGTTGAGATGGAGAAGTTGAATCTTGAAGGAAGACGGAACTATAGAAATCCACAAAATGTTGATAACAAAGGTAGCTTTAGGATACCTAACGATGCTCCTCAGATTCTTCCAAGAGATAAGAGGAGCAGAGATATAAATGATCAGAACATCGAGACCCCTCTCCAAAATAATCTTGTTATGGATGATGAAGGTGAGGATGAGGATCTTGATCATGAAATCCACTGCCTTTGAGATACCTCCTCATTTCCTCATTTGAATCAATATGCATAAGAGGAATCTCTCATGGAAAACCAACTTAATGAGTTGAGTAAAGGAGACAAGGCCAGCAACAACCCAAACAAATATAATATGAGGTCCAAGAAGAAAGAAGGAAAGCCTGATGTTCCGGAGCAACCTACCAGAACATAGAAGACTACTAAAGATATAGAAGACAACAACAAAGGTAAGAAAGCACAAGCACCCTCTCCAATAATTAAAGTTCATGTTCCAGAAGTGAAAGAAATTCTAAATCCCCCTCCCTCTTTTAATTTTGACCATGAAATTAAAAAAATTAGAATCTGTGTACCCGTTTTTGAGCTGGTCAAACATGAAGATTTCAAAAGAAGTCCCTCTAAACTATTGTAGTTCGAACCCACGACTCATTCCACAAACTCAGTCAATTTGCAAGATGAAAAGCCAATAGTTATCCTAGGTCCTTTAGTGGAAGACAAATATGAATCCTCTCCTCCATTCTATACCTCACTAAACATATATGACAATGTGTTGCACAACTAGTTGATGGATTTAGGGGCATCTCACAATCCTATCCCTAAAATCCTCATGGAAGAACTCGGTCTAGAGATTACAAAAGCTTACCATGACCTGTATTCTTTTGACTCCAGGAAGGTCAAGTGCCTTGGGGTTATCAAATACTTGGTAGTATCTCTGTTCCAGCTTCCAATGAAAAGCGTTATCATGGGTATCGGGGTATCCGATGTTCCCCCTAAGTTCGGGATTCTTCTGTCTAGATCTTGGATAAAAATACTAGGGGGAACTTTGCAAATGGACCTCACATATGCTACCATTCCAGTGTTTGAGGGTGATCACAAGAGACTTTACAGAGAATCTCAGTTGGCCTACATTATTAGTGATGAAGAAAGCCCCATGAACCATCCTATCTTTTCTCTTGACACATATTTGGGATTTAGCTTGCTACAACTCATCGACGCTCATGAACCTCCTCTGGAAATAAAAAAGTGACCTATTATTTTTGTGAAAATTCCCCTCCTATCACCTCTGTGTGGAAACTTTTCTTCGATGGAGCCTCTTCTAAGAATGGTGTTGGTGTTGGAGTGGTTATTGTTTCACCTACTGAAGAGAGTATAGCTTTGTCCTACAAGTTAGAATTTGAAGCTACCAATAATGTGGCAGAGTATGAAGCTCTCGTTTTAGGTATGAGGGCTACAAAGGACATGGGAATTGAAGAGATATCAGTATTTGGGGATGTTGAGTTAATTTTCCATCAAGTCAGAAATCTCTACCGAGCTAGGAACCCTAGGATAAGAAGTTATAGAAATGCAGTGTGGGACTTTATTGACATTTTTTTCCTATCTTTCAGCATTTCATTTATTCCAAGAGAAGAAAACATCATGGTTGATTCTCTAGCTATCTCAACAAGAAATTTCAGAGTCCCTTTGCCACCAAAGCTCAAGTATGACGTAGAATTAAATTATAGACCCTCTATACCTGACAATGTCAAGCATTGGAAAGTATTTGAGGATGATCTTGAGATCAAAATATTCCTTGAGACTGTTGATGAGTTTGTTGCACTACATATTGATCAAGATTGGGATTCTGAAAGTAATCCTCATGCTAATGTTTTCCTGAACAAAATCACTAATCACCATATTCTTCAATTGCCTAGAAATCACATTATGAAGGGACTAGTTCCTTTGGAAAGACTATTTGACAAAAATGGTGTGGTAGTGAAAGTTAAAGGATTGGTCGATGATGCTGATATATCCAAATGCAACATTGGTATAGAGAAAGATCCAAAAATTTTCAAATTGTTGAGTAGTCTGTCAAGGGAACAAAGGGATGAATATGATGAGTTATTAAAGGAGTTTGTTGATGTGCTTGCCTGGACTTATGAGGATATCATAACATATGACACAAGCATCATTGAGCATAAGATCCCACTAAAGGAGGAGGCAAAGCCATTTAGGCAGAAACTGAGACAGATCAACCCTATGTTGTTGCCTATCATGGAGAAGGAGGTAAAGAAACTTTTAGATGCCCAGATCATCGTCCCTTTGATGTATTCTGAATGGGTGGCCAACTTAGTCCCAGTGAGAATGAAGAGTGGAGAAATCAAACTTTGTGTCGATTTCAAAAACCTAAATAGAAGATCCAAGAAGGACAATTATATATTGCCGAAAATGGAGCACATATTACAGAGGGTGACAGGTGCATCTAGGATGTCCATGATTGATGGATTTTCTAGCTATAATAAAATTTCTATCTTACCCAAGGATAGAGAGAAAACAACATTCACCACTCCATGGGGTACATTCATGTATGCCAAGATGCCCTTTGGATTGATGAACGTAGGAGCAACTTTCCAACGTGCTATGGACAATACCTTCATTGGGGAAAGGGATAAATTTGTAGTCATTTAGCTAGATGACATTACAGTTTTCTCCAGGTATGATAAAGAAAACTATCATCATCTGAGAAAGGTCTTCCAAAAATGAAGAAAATTTGGTCTCTCCTTGAATCCCAAGAAGTCATTGTTTTCTATGAAGGAGGGAAAACTACCAGGGAACATAGTATAGAATGAGGGAGTAAACATCAATCCCAATAGGGTGGTATCCATCCAAACCTTAGCACTCCCTAGATACAATAAATAAGTTCATTCTTTCTTAGGGAAGATCAATTTTCTGAGAAGGTTTGTTTCATTTTTTGTTGAGTTGGTAAAGCATATCACAGACATGCTCAGGAAGGAGAATGAGGTGAAATGGATAGCTGAGTCTAGAAGTTCCTTCGATCAAATAAAGAAGGTGGTGATTGAATCACCTATGCTCGTCAGTCCTAATTATTCCAAACTTTTTATGATTTTCTCCTTTGCTTCATTTGACACAGTGGCAGTTGTTTTATTGCAAAAAAATGCCAAGGGGATGGAGCATCATATTTTCTTTTTCAACAAGGCATTAAGAGATGCAGAGATCAAATATGACATCATGGAGAAGCAGGCCTATGCTTTGGTGAAATCCCTCAAAGCTTTAAGGATCTATGTCTTGCATTCAAAGGTCATTGCATGTGTTCCTTCAACTTCTGTGAAGGACATTCTCATTCAGCCTGACATAGATGGAAGAAGGTGCAAGTGGATTGCCAAAATCCTTGAGTTTGATCTGGAAATAAAGATTACCAAACTAGTCAAAGGCTAAGGTTTATCCAAGCTATTGGTTGAATCTAATTGCAATGCTTTGGGGGTTAACTTCATCAACACTTGCTCATAAAATTAGCAAGCTAAGTTCGTTGATATCAGTTCTCAGGGCAGCCCTCTGCTGGCAGAATGCACTTGGTATAAAGACATTATATATTTTCTGTAGGAGTTAAGGCCTCCTGACGAAATAGGAAAAAGAAATGCAAGATATTTAAATCTTAAAGAAATTAAATATTGCCTCATTGATCAGGTTTTGTATTGGAAATACCCTCTAGGTGTTCTTCTAAGATGTTTATACCCACAGGAGGCCCAAAATATTATGTTTGATTTTCATGACAGCCTGTATGGGGGACATCATTTCTAGAGAACCATAGCCTACAATATTCTCAGGGTTGGGTACTTCTGGCCTACTCTATTCACTAATGTCTATGCAAAAAGCAGGGCTTGTGTCAAGTGCCAACAATTCTCCAGGAAGAAACAACTCAAGTCTTTGTCATAGAAGCCTATGGTAGCTTCAGGACACTTTCAGCAATGGGGCCTAGATTTTATTGGGGAAATTCATCCTTCTTCAAGTGGACAACACAAGTGGATCTAGACAACCACTGATTACTTTACCAAGTGTATAGAATCTATCCCCACAAGGAGTGTTTCTCACAAGGTAATCATTGGTTTTCTTGAAGATATTATAGCAAGGTTTGGCTATCCGAAACGAATTGTCGCTGATAATGCTGCATCCTTTAAGGATGAACCATTGATTCAATTCTGTGAGCATTTTTGGATTGCATTGATTCACTCAACTCCTTACTACCCCCAAGGTAATGGATTGGCATAGTCTTCTAACAAGAGCTTTATAAAGATCATCAAAATATTGTTAGAGGACAATAAGAAAGCATGAGATTCAAAGCTCAAGTTTTCTCTGTTGGCTAACAGAGTGACAACAAAAATATCTCTTGAGATCTCTCTTTTTAGCTTGTGTATGGAGTTGAGGCCATCTTTCCTTCTCAGCTAGCCTTACTAGTGGAAAAATTCTTCTAGGACTACCAAGGAGAACCTGATGACATGGTCAGGAGGATATTGCAACTGGTATAAGTGAAACAAACTAGGGAGAAGATATTGGACAAAGAACATGAACATCAATAGAAGATCAAGCAGGATTTTGACATGGAAGTAAGAAAGGAGGATTTCCAGTTGGGAAATCTAGTGCTAAAATGGGATGCACCCAAGAAGGACAAAGGAAAGCATGGTAAATTTGATGCCTTGTGGATCAACCCCTTCAGAATATCTAAGATATTCCCTAATAATACTTATAGGTTGCATAATTTGGAGGGTGATAAATTTTTTGGTGGCCCTGTTAATGGGTATTTTCTAAAAATGTTTTTTGTTTGAAGTTACAGTCGGCATCCTACCATTGTAAATATCGTTCTTGTTTTTATGTTTATTTATTTTTAAATAGCTAAGAATCCATAACCCAATACCAAGGCATTGGAGCTACTTTTCTTGGTAGCTCACAGGGAACATGCCATCCCCCATGGAGCCAAATGTTATCACATAAACTTGTTAGAGTATTTGTGGGCTTGTGGTTTCTACCTATGTCTGTAATGTTGCCTGTCTCTCTCCTTTGCACAGGCCCTAGCTTAAGTTTTTCCTTTTGGCTTGAATTTTCTCTCCTATTCACCTTCAGCCGTTTTGGAGACCTATTTTTCCTTGATTGTCTTACCTAAGAAGTCTAGGCCCTAAGATTTTCTGTTTTATTTTAATGTTGATCGCTTCCTTCTCCACTTCTATTGCGATCCTTTTGCTTTCCCTAGCCCTCAACCAGTCATCCAAGTATTTGTTTATAGAGTCTGCATCCATAAGCACAAGTGTAGCACTTAGAGCAGTCTGATATGGAATTGAATCAAGTGAGTGAGCAAGTTCAGTTTGATGTAGGAAATTTCATTTTGAAGTTCAAAGATCAACGGAAAATTATAAGCGCAGGAATCGGGATTTCGAAACATTTTTAAAGTTATTTGTAAAATATCTGAATCCCCGAAATCCAAAGTCAGCAGGAGCCATCTGATCCAGCAGGATGCGTGGAACCAGATCTGAATCAGGGAGAAGGTCATTTAGGCAAATTTGAAGTGAGGAATGCGCAGATTTATTTCCCGAGTCCCGAAACCCCATAGTCCCAAAGTGTCAATATTCATCTGGGTCTTCCAATTCAAAGGGATGTGTGGTGCCCGATCTGATAAATCATGATTTCATGACTTGGGGGTTTTAGCATGGAGCACAGTGTAGATCTGCAAAACACGAAGTCGCGAAATGAAAAATTGCGAAGCTCCCGGGAATGGGGCCTGTGGTCACAACCCACAGTCATATGGAAAGAAGGGCTATAAATAATGGCATGCGCCAATTGGGAGTTTGGTGAGTAATTTTATCTGGGGATACAATCGTGGCCGTCAAATTTGAAGTATGTCCGACCATTGATCTGGATGGGCCATTTCGCAAGTTCAAGTATCGGGATATTTGGAATCAATTGGAGTGAAAATTCCTGAAATGCAATGTCCCAAAATTTCATGAAGGGAAGCCCGGGGTCATGACCCGAGGTCACATGAAGCGATGGAGATGAGTCGCTCCATAAGTCGAGGGTGCCTGTATTTTCATAGGGGAATAACTACATGGTCTCAAGGCGCCCGGATTGACTTGAAGGAGTCGTGAACGTCTCCTGGAGAATTCATGGGTGTCAAGTTTCATCCCAATCCCGATGGAAGTAGTTAATGGAAATGGGGAAGGTGGTTGAAACCTCATTTCACCCCATAAATGGAAAGCATGGAAAAGGTTGTTGTGGAGGCATATTTTCAACACAAAGTCCCCCTGTCAATGGACTTTTTTGCAAACCCATACCAATTTGAACTTGCATCTGATAGAAGAATGCAAGTGCAGCCTGACAGAAGAAGATGCAGATGTCATGCATTAAATGCATTGACTAGAGCACCCTTCGGGTGGTGAAAAGTGGTTCGTAGTATAAATACTCAGTTTTAATATTTTGTTATGATCGATGGTTGAGCTAATCTCTCGCATGTAAAGTTTTAGTAAAGACTTTGGTTCTTTGGTTATGTATTTCATTTTGAGACTTCTTATTTAATGACAGTCATCTTTGTTTTCCACCTCTTTTGTCTCTGATATTGAAGGATCATGCATGGATGATCCAGCCGATTTGTTGTAATCATGTTGTGATGTATGTTTGATTGCAGTGTTGTTACAACGTCTTCAGTTTTCTGAAACTTTGGAATCAAGAGGATATTGTATTCAAATATTTTCTTCCTTAGGCTGCTAGAAGATCGGATGTCCACATAAGTCCATTACATGTATTCTCAGTTCTACCCCCTACTCACCCTTACTATAATTTACTAACTGAAGTTAGATCAAGACCTCATCTGCCTATGCATACCATCCCAGTTTTCCGAGTTCAAGTGATATTATCCTGAGTTTGCAAACATTTGACCACCCTTAAATTATTCATTGTGACAAAAAAAATTGATGGGTATTGGGCTTACTTCTGCTGCAATCGAGAGGTGACTTCTAGTGCTAATAGATCCAATGATCTGTCTATATAGCGTAGCATCAATCAATTCTAACAAAGAGTCAACCAGGAGATTCAACTTTGTTTCCATGGTTGTATTCATGGACTTTCACTCCAACATATCAAATATCTTTAGTATTTTGACTACATACTTCCCTTGGTTAAGGAATATCCTCTCTGGGCTCTTCCATACCTCAAGACCTAAGAAATAGTGCATTAGGCCATGTTGTTTCATTTCAAATTCTGCAACGAGCTTCTTTTTACATTCAATGATGATCTTTTATTCTACAATTAATAATAATCCATCCACATACAACAACAATATAACAGGCTCATCATTCATAACCTTGAAGTAAAGGTTAGAATCTTCTTTACTTTTGGTGAAGCCCAATCTCGTTAGAAAACTGGCAATCCTTCCATACCAAGCTCTAGGAGCTTGCTTCAATCCATATAGAGCCTTCTTCAACTTCCAGACATGAGTCTTCCTGTATTCAACTTCAAATCCTCGAGGTTGTTCTATACACACTTCTTCTTCAATGACACCATTCAAGAAGGAAGTTTTCACGTCCATTTGGAGTAACTTCCACGTCATCTTAGCTGCAAGGGCTATGATGGTTCTGATCGAAGTGTATCTAGCTACAAGAGAAAATGTCTCTTCATAGTCAATTCCTTCCTTTTGAGAGAAGCCACGAGCAACGAACCTTGCTTCATATTTCTCAATACTTCCATCAACAACATGTTTTATTTTGAAAATCCTTTTGGAAGATACCACATCCTTTCTCTTCGATCTGGGAACTATTTCCCATACATCATTGTTTATAATATATTGGTATTCTTTTTTCATGGAATCTACCCATTCTTTATTCTGAATGGATTCTTCAAAGTAGGTAGGATCCTTCTCTAAGATATCACACATCAAAGCCATATAATTGGAGAATGGCTTTGGTTTCTTCATTTGTCTCATGGTTCCTTCGCAAACACCGTACTTCTCTCCATATTGAATAAGTTTCCTTGCCCATGATGCCTTTCTATTGTGGGAGATCGTCATCTGGGGAGGTTCTTGAGATTATACTGTGTCATGATCTTCTAGAATATCCTCATCAGGGGAAGCTATGACTTCCCTCACTAGTTCTGCAACTCTGGGAGCTTCAGGTTCCTCTTCATATACTTCTTCAAGATGGAATTTTATTGATTTCTTGAGTGTTTCATATTCATCAAAGGTTACATCCTTGTTGATATCAATATGATGGTAACTTGGTATATAAACTCTGAAGGCCTTGGAGACCTCACAGTATCCAACAAATATTCCCTTCTTTCCTAAAGGGTCCAACTTGTTTTTTTTCTCTTTTGGAATATGTACAAATACCGGGCAACCAAATATTTTGAGATGGCTTACTTCTATCTTCTTTCCGGAGAACATATCTTTTGGGGTATTGAATCCAAGTGCACTATGGGACAATCTGTTCTGCACATATATTGTTGTTTATGTTTCTTCTGCCCATAAGCGCATTGGAAGATCTTGATCATGGATCATGGTCTTCATTGCTTCCATTGTAGTTTTTTTCTTTCTTTCTGCTACACCATTTTCTTGAGGATTGTAGGGAGTGGTGAGCTCCCTCTTGATCCCGACATCTTTGAAAAAGTTTACAAACTCTTTTGAGTTGTGTTCTCCTCCATTATCTGACCTAACTATCTTGATCTTTCTTTCAGAAAGATTCTCTATCAAGGCTTTGAATTCCTTGAATTTACTTAACACTTCATATTTTGATTTCAAAAAGTAAACCCAGGTTTTATGAGAATAGACATGAATAAAAGATACAAAGTATACGTACCCATTGATGGAGGATGATGGAATTGGGCCACAAAAATCTCAGTGAATAAGTTCTAGGACTCCTTCTTCTTTATTGTCTCTCTTCAGAAAAGGGTTCTTGATGTTCTTCCCTTGTGCACATCCATTTCACACACCTTCATGGTCAACCTTGAGCTCTGGTGGACCTGTGACTACCTTGCTTACATATGGTAATGCCTTGTAGTTGATGTGGGATAATAATATATTCCAAAGTTCACATGGATTCTCAATGGAGTGGGTCATGGCTGCTTCTGAGTGACCCTTTAGCTTATACAAGCCACCCTCTTTTTTTTCAATAACAATTCCTTCTTCCATGGTTTTTTTTTCTTTGGCCCACATAAGAACTTATCCATCTATAAAGGAAACTTTGAAGCCTTTATTTTCTAAAGATGATATGGAGAGTAAGTTCTTTGTCAAACTTGGTACATAGAGTACATCCTTCATCTTCATTGGAGTTCCTGAATTAAGCTTGTAATTTGATTCTCCTACTCCTTGATGGGGTATTGATAATTATCTCCATGTGCAACTTTCTGAGAAAACTTATTTTCTGAAAGGAAAGACATAATGTCTCTTTGACCTATCATGTGCTTGGAAGCACCATTATCAATGAGCCACATTTCCTCGCCAGGTGATATTGATCCTGAGACGGCCGAGATTAAGACATAGTCTTCAATTTTTTCTTTTATCATGTTTGTGGGTGGCTCTTCATCTTCAACTGCATGGGAATGATACCTCTTGTTTTTATTCTTGTATTTTTCTTGTCTAGTTGGACGTGTTTCACAATATGTCCCATCTTGTCACAATGGTAACATTGGTAGGATGATAAATCTTTTCCTTTTCTTTGTCCTTTCTTAAACTTCTGGAATCTCCTTGGTTGATATTCTTTATGTATGAATTTTTTGTTGGGTTGAGACTCCTTATGAGTTTCTTTCTAGAAGTAATACTTCTTTCTTCCTCCTTTAGTGTGAGTAGCTAGGGTTTGATCTTCATCTCTTGATAGTAAATCTTCTTGGTTAGATACCCTTGATTCTTCTTGAATGCAATCTTCCCAAAGATTGTCAAATTGTAGTTTCTCCTTTCTAGGACAAATAGTTTGGATGAATGCATCCCAAGGTTTTATGAGACCATTAAGGGTCGTCATTATGAGTTCGTCTTTGTCTATAGTATCTCCAATTGCTTCTATCTATTCTTTGAATTCTGATATTCTAGAGAATATTCCTGGATTGATTCTCCTTTCTGCATCCTTGTATTCTTGAGATGAGTTTTGATATTCATCTTCTTATATATTTTCTTTCCTTCATATAATATGGTTAGGGAATCAAACATTTCTTTTGGAGTCTTCTTTTACGACACTTGAGGAATCAAGTGATATTTGATAGAATCTCTAATGATTCTTTTGGCCCTAATTGTGTCCTTTTGGTGTTTTGTTTTAGTTGCAACATCGGTGGGTTCTGGTACATCTTCTTTAACCAATATTGTTAGGTCATTCTCTTCAAGAATGAGTCCAATACTACACTTCCAGGCATGGAATTTTTCCACACCTTCTAGCTTGTCAAAAATATTAGTGCTTACAAACATCTTTTACCTGGAGATAGGAAAATGACCAAAGAATGAAAGTGCTCAAAATTGAATTTTGAACTTACTAGGAGGTGCACTTGGCTGAGGCGAGTAGCCTAGCATGTTTAGATTTCAAAAAATCCAACTTTTCCCGCTTCAAACTTGACCAACGGATTTTTGGACTCATGCTTCTAGTTTTCTAGTACATCTGGTTTTCTGGTACTTCTGGTACTCTGGTACTTCTAGTTTTCTGGTACTTCTAGTACTGGAGAAAACTAGGGTTTCAAGTTTCGAGAGATATAACCATTGAAAAGGTGCACTGAAGGTGCCAAAGAGTTCCTTGGGCTAGGGCACACTTTTCTAGATGGATCTTGGGCTAAAATTTATCTTCAATAAAAATCCCTAATTTTCATGTACGACAACAATGAAATTTTTCTTCTTCTTGTGAAAGATGATCTCTTCAGCTTAGCTCTGATACCATGTTATATTTTAAGCTATTATTAGGTTTCTTTTCAATTCACTAGATAAACATAGCATAGATAAGATTACTGAGAAATACACAGTCACAAGAGAAACATCATTTATCCTGGGAAACTATCATGGGGGAGAAAACCCAAAAAAAAATTCATTAATATAGATAGCTAATACAATTCCTCTCCAAGTCCTCTACATAAATTCCTCTCCAAGTAATGCACCTCTCTCTCTTTTCCTTCTTCTCCAAATGCAACTCCAAACTTGTGCCCTGATGATCAAGTGAGTGAGTGAACAAATGAGGGACTAGCCTCCTTTATTTATACAATCTGGTAGGAGATAAAATGAAGTGTCTTTTCACTGGAAGGGCTAACTTATCTTTCTGGGTGGTTAGAACCACCTTAATTAATTCTGGGGGCCGACTTCCCATTTTCTTATTACAATTAGGGTTTGACAAATCCGCAAAAGGGTATTTGGTCATTTTCAATGCCTGACATGATCAATCCACAAAAGGGGATTGATCTAATGAATATTACATCAATAATAAATAGAATACTCTTTGCAGTTACAATATTTCAACAATGGTGAGAACCATTTGTTTCTTCTCCTTCGATTTATCAACCTCACAAGCTTTGAGTTGCGACAGTGAATCCTTGAATTTTGTAAATAAATATTGGATATTATCGAAGATTTTCAGATCCAATGTGAGCAAATACACCTCCAGTATGCTTCCCCTCATATCATCCTATTTTCCAAAGACACCTTCCAAGGTGGTCCAGACTTCATTTGGAGTCTTATAGGAAGATATGTGAAAAAGGAGATCGGGAGAAATAAGACTACAAATTGTTCCAAGTGCCTCATCCATGCGATTTAAATACTTGGATTTTTCTATGGCTTATGTTGGATCTGTATCAGTATTCAAGGTTAGCCTATACAACCCTCTCGTTCGAAGATGTATGGCTATTTTCTCTTTCCGCTGTCTACAATCTTTTGTACCTGCAAAAAACATTGGTGTAGCTTTTGCTTAGCATTTTGTCAGCTCTGATACCATGCAAATGTGTTGAATTTGCACAAAATAGATCTAGATAAACAAAAATACACACATTTTCATATATAATTTGAGAAATAAGAATAAGGAGAGAAAGAATGAAATAATTCTTATTAACCATATGAATAATGAATAATTTACACATGATATACTCTGTATAACTCAATGAGTGGACACTGGAGGAGAACCAATGCACCATAGTGGTGGTCTAGAGTGATCTAGGCACACATGAGTAGTTATGAGAGTGAACTTCAAATTATTCTAGTCTCTCATGTAGTTACATGAGTGAACTCCCACCTAGTTGAGTAACTAGTTAACTAGTCAACTAGTCTTCAGTTAACTGATTGAACAGAGAGTAGTGAGGAGTTAACTTAGGGAATCAAGGGTAATTCTATAGTTTGGTGACTATCCCAAGTAAATTTCACATTAGATGGTGATGATCCCATTTTTTCATGGTGACAAAACCAATGCAGCATCTAAACTCAACTCAACTAGTCAAACTAATGTGTCAACTGAAAGAGAATATTATCTAGGTGGAATATTCTCCCCTAAAATATAGGAGACTGGATAATGACTAATAAACAAGGAAAAACCTTAGGAAAAAAAAATCTTAGGTATTTGTGAAGTAACTCCAACAACAGGGAGCATGCTTAGTGTTGTTGGGATCACACAAGAATTATGGACGGAGGTAGTCAAGACTGCAAGATATATGGTGAATATGTCTCATCAGTGTTAGTCGACATGACTCCAAATGAGGTATGGATGGGTAAGAATCCTTCAGTGGCACATATCAAAGTGTTTGTTTGTGATGCATTTGTGCATGCTCCCAAGGAAAAGAGGAGCAAGTTGTACAAGAAGGCAGTCAAATGTATTTTCATCAGATACAAAGAAGGGATGAAAGGATATAAGATTTGGGATCCTGCATCAAGGAGAAAAATGTACATTCGATATGTGGTATTCATAGAAGTCTAAGGTAAATTTTAGCCTGAGGAAGTTGTTCAAAACAATAATAGTTCGGATACACTATAGTTTTAACTGAGGAACAAAGAAGATGATTCATATGAGTCGATTGAATCTGAGGAAGAGGTGGAACAACTGATTTCGATGTTAAGGAGGTCAGAAAGAACAAGAAAACCAGTTGAAAGGTACAAATCACATCGATGATGAGCCCAATTTGGTCAGTGAGGCAGTCGACTCGACAGAGGGTAAACTTTGGAAGGTCGCTATGGTTGAAGAGATGGAATCCTTGTATAAGAATGAGACATGGGATTTAATCAAGTTACCTAGTGGAAGAAATATTTTCAGTAGCAAGTGGGTGTTCAAGAATAAGATGAATGTCATAGGTCAAGTTGAGAAGTTCAAATATCGACTGGTAGCGAAAGGATATTCCCAATTTGAGGGAGTCGACTTCGGTGATATTTTTTCGCCTATTCCAAAAATAGTTTCCATTAGAGTAATAATGTCTCTCTCTACAGAATTCGATATGGATATAGAACAGATGGATGTGAATACATCATTCCTACATGGGGACCTGGAAGAATAAATCTACATGAAATGACCTAAAGGATTTGTAGTAAAGGGAAAACAAGAGTTGGTGTGCAAACTCAAAAGATCCCTTTATGGTCTAAATAAATCTCCAAGGATGTGGTACCAAAAGTTTGAAACATACATCCTTAGTTTTGGATTTGTGAGAAGAAAAGTTGATCATTGCATATATTTCAAGGAAGAAGGTGGGAATTTCATATATGTAGCTTTGTATGTTGATGACATGTTCTTGATTGGAAACAACATGGAAGCAATAAAGGAGGTGAAGAATGAGTTATCATTCAAGTTCGACATGAAGGATCTTGGTATAGCTAACTTCATTTTGGAAATGGAGATTAAGAGAGATCGAGTCGCTAAAAATATCTCGTTGAATTAGACAAAGTATATTGAAACAGTTCTAAAATGATTCAACGTGCAGGATTGAAAACTGGTGAAGGTGCCAATTCCAGTGGGAGAATGTCTTACTGTTGAACGATGTCCAAAGACACGGGAAGAGATAAAGGACATGGGATGTGTTCCCTATGAAAGTGTTGTTGGTAGTATAATGTATGTAATGGTTTGCACTTGACCAGACATTGCCCATGCAGTGGGAGTGTTGAGAAGGTACATGTTGACACCCGAAAATGAGCACTGGACAACTTTCAAGAGAGTATTAAGGTATTTTTGTGGCACAAATAATTATGTGGCATTCTAACAAGGAAGACCTAGAGTTGATAGTTGTAAACTAGATGTACATGGCTTTGTTGATGTCGAATAGGATGGAGATCTGGATCAACAAAGGTTGACTAGAAGATATGTCTTCAATATGTTCGATGGAGAAATAAGTTGGATGAGTAAGTGATAGGCGGTCATAGCCTTGTCAACAGTATAAGTTGAATACATGGCAACCAGTCATGGAATAAAAGAAAAAGTATGGATTTGAAGTCAAGGTAGATCGACAGTAAGTTGAAGGTCCAGGAATTCGACCCGGTAAAGTCGAAGTCGAAGATATCAATGGAAAGTCAACAAAAAAGAGGTTGAAGTCAGGGAATGAGATGAACAAATAGAGATGAAATTAAGTTCGATTGGTAGTCGACTGGTAAACCCGACTTGGAGTTGACTATAACAAAATCCCAGGATTTATGGGATTTGTAGCCAATGATATGAATGGATCTGTAACTATTTTTTTGGGCTCCAATATTTAGGGTTTTTCCTGTTGTAAATACTATAAAGAGGCATGTTGTAAGGTTGTAAATCTTGTTCTTATAATATGATCTTGTAATGCACTTTTGCAAGTTAATGCATGTGTAAGTGTAGGTTGTTGGTCATGCATATGTAAGACGAATTGGCTATAGGGTTGTTCTTTCCTATCAAAGAGCGTATGATGTCGATTGTGTCTTAGGTGTGGACCAAGGTTACACATGTGACCTTTTAATTCATATTGAATAAGAAAACAAGAGAGAATAATGCTCAAAGCAATGTTGGTTTTCCCAGTTAAGGGTTTCCAGGGTAAAATCTCGGTGTATTGTTTGATTTCTTATGTCTTTTTCTTTCTTGATTAAATTATTCTTATCTTCTACTAAGATTAGTGTGGAAGTGTCCATCATTTGTTGACTATAAGGACTATCTTTAAAGTTTAAAAAAAAATTAAAGGTTAAAGACTATATTTTCACTTTTCCACAAGTGTGACCTACTATGCAATACTCATCCAACCCAATCCTTGGTAATCCAATATTCTAATGGATGAACAATGTTGGAGAGAGTATCCCACATCCTAGATTCATTGTAGTATCACTATAATAATATTAGTAATAATTGTTAATTATAGTTGAACTTTCATTACACATTAACATGCATAGTTTATAGGGAAGGAGATGTAAAACAAAAAGGAGAAGCCTCATGAGTGCAATACAAAATTTTGAGAACTCTAAGAGAAGAATTAGAAGTTGCTAAAAAGTTTTCAAGCATTTGGTGGAAAGGAACCAACATTGGTTGATTAATCTCATCACTCAAAAATGTGTATTTAGTTATCTCTATATGAAGGAAACTCTAGTGGCCAATTTTGTTCAATTTTGCCTCCCATATTTTGACAAACTAGTTCAAGAATATGAGAAATGTAATTGATATTTGGGAAAATTGATGGATAAATGATATTTTATGAAGATAAGATAAGGAATATATAAACAAAATATTATAAAATTAAACATAAGCAAAGGCATCTAACACAAGAGGCCTAAACAACCATACGTGAGATTTTTGTAAGAACTTATTAAGGCCCAAATATTACTCTTCCTTCATAAAATAGTCATTTAGATGTACAATTTTAATTACATACCAAATTTATTGGTTATAAATTATTAAAGAAAAAATATTTTACTAGCAAAGGATTTGATAAGACGGTCTAAATAATTAAAACCCTATTGAAATTGAATCAAGGCACAAGCATGCATGTCTAATTATATTAGCGAAATTGTAGACATTGGAGTATACTCTAGAGTTGATGAAGAAAGGTGACTAGAAAGGAAGGAGGCACCCGAACCACTAGTAAATCAATAAATTCATAAACAACATAGGGGAATTATCCAAAGAATCATGTTTCAATAAGCCATTTTCAATATCAAAAAAGGGTTCAAATGGGTATGAAGGTAGCCATGTAAACAAGTATGCACATAGATTTTCCTAGTCTAAATTTATTTTCATTTTTTGTAAAAGAAGGAATCACATTGTCCATTAATGAAAACATCATCCTACCAAACTTTGTAGTTATATAATACACATCTCCGATACATGTAGTAAAAATAGACACATTAATAGATGTTTGGATTTTGGGGTTAGTCTTAAAGTGTCTACATCATGCTTGGGGATGATTCATGTGATGTGGTGAGCATGGTCTCTTCAATACCCTTGGATGTATTGTAGAAAACATTAGAGATAGCTTACACATGGATTTATATACCTTGACTTGATGATTATGTGGTGAATTTGTTTAGAATGTTGCAAACCAATATGGCTAGTGATATTATGCATGACACACACATTTCGGGCTTGGTTGTTTGATTGGGAGGAGGAGATTTAAGAGTTTAGGAGGAGGGAATTCAACCTTAGGTAGTATGGGGATACTTGGTTTCTTATAGGGATGTATGTGATTGATTTTATGAATCTTCCATTGAGGATTTTTCATGGAAGAGAGGTGGACATGGAGAAGCAAATGGAGTAGGAAGTAGAGTTGGAGACCTATGGAGGGTAGCATTGGAAATTTATTTTGGAGAACTTAACTTGGTACCCATGCATGATGAATGTTCATACCTTGATATTGACATGTGTCACTTATAATTGGATCCTTCATATGTGTACCTTCTAATGATTAGTGATCTATAAAATATTGAGGATATTCCATTGGAATAGTTTGTCAAAACAAATCTTGGATTATACTGAATTATTTTATTATGCATGTTTATTTCCTTAGATATCATATTTGTGAGTACTAGATTTTACTCAAATCTATGAAAATAAATGGAATATGGAAAATAAAGAATAAGAAAATGAATACACCATCCACACAAATAAACACAATATGTATCTTAGGAAACCCAAAATCGGAGAAAACCCAGATTGAAGGTGAGGCATGTGCTCTTCTCTCTTTTCTTCAGTTATGAAAATGAAAATACAAAGAAAGAGGTACTCACTATGGAGTTTATTTTGACACTATAAAATCAATGGATAATACATAATCTTCTCTCTCCTCTATTATTCTCTCAAATCTCACTCTTGGATGCTCTTCTCAACTATGGAACAAGTACAATGTTAAAGAATGGAACCCTTTCTCCTCCTAGTGGCCCGATATTTAACATAGCTTGATAACCATCTCGGGTTATGGTTTTTTCATGTCTCAACCCACAATTAGTGTTAGGTTTTGGAACTTGTAGAACCTTATTGAAAGTCCACACATGGTTATCCCCACATGTGTGATTAATGAAGTTGACATTGAATCCATTCGGTTCCAGGGTGGTCAATATGTTATGTCAACTTATGGGAGGCATAATTTTCACATGT
The DNA here is from genome assembly GCA_009831015.1 of Picea engelmannii. Taxonomy (NCBI): domain Eukaryota; kingdom Viridiplantae; phylum Streptophyta; class Pinopsida; order Pinales; family Pinaceae; genus Picea; species Picea engelmannii. The sequence continues at coordinate 603,785 of ML781222.1, read as the reverse complement.
CAACTCCATTTGAGGTGATTTCCTCATTATTGGAAAGGTATCAATGTTTATAATGTCAAGGGGCTATGCGTTGTGCCCAAAAAATTTTGACCCCCAAAATTTCCATTTAATGCCTCAAAATGGCTCTCAAAGATTCTAGACCCCAAATATCCAAAATTGAGACATGCCACTAAAATGGGCCTTGCAATCCAATTTCTTCAATTTTTTCCACTCAAAAAGTACAAGATAAATGAAAAAATATATAATGATCCAATATGGATCGATCAATTATATTGATTGATAATGTAACTTATCCAATTTTTTATATTTTACGTCCCTCACCTATCAGATACATAAAATGAGAGAAGATTATTTTCAATCACCATATTGATCACATCATCATGTATTAAAGATGTGATATATAGAGAAAACTTGTCTCTTTCATTAGTACCTCATCTTAATTATAATTTTCACTCTAGTACAATGCACTAGGGTTCTATTGATGCAATCAATGAATTAAGGTCAGGGTTTTCCCTAAGAAGACAATTGAAGCTAAGGTTCGAGAGAAACCCTACAGGAGCAAAGGGAACACTTTTTCTTGTGGATATTGTGAGAGAAGAAGGCTAGGGTTATGTGGAATTCATAAACCATGGTACTACTTCTAGTGCTTTTTTTGGACAAGATAAAAGTAGTCTATCTTATTTTCTCGTGTACACTCGTATGACGCAAGTGTAGGGGCCAAAGGTGACTTACTAGGTGTATGCTTGTTAGATGTATTAAAGATGTGAGAGATAAAGAAAATGTGTTTCTTTTGTTAGTACCTCTTATTCATTACAATTTTTACTCTAGTATAATGCACTAGGGTTCTATTGATTCAATAAAGGAATTAAGGTCAAGGTTTTCCCTAAGAAGACAATTGAAGCTAGGGTTCAGGAGAAACCCTACAGGAGCAAAGGGAACACCTTTTTTGTGGATCTTGTGAGAGGAGAAGGATAGGGTTTTGTGGAATTTGGAAACCCTAGTACTAATTCTAGTGATTTTTATGGAAAAGATAAAAGTAGACTATATTATTTTCTCTTGTACACTTCTATGATGCAAGTGTAGGGGCCAAAAGTGACTTACTAGGTGTATGTTTTCCAGTTACGAATATTTGATGGAGAAAATAGCCTTGATAGTGAACACTTCCTAGATAAGAGGAGTTGCTAGCTAGGGTTTGTTGTTGATGGTGTGTTCCCTAGGTCAAGTAGGTCAAGTTTGGAGGGAATGAATTGCATCATCTTGCATAATAGTGTTGGTATGTACTTGTATCTTCATCTTAGATATATGAATATTTCAATGTGATCCAAAATGTTTTGTATTTGTAGATTTGATTTTAAGATTATGTATTATGATGATTGAGTTGTTTATAGAGAAATTTATTCCATGCTTATTTTACATAATATTTAGTATATATTTTTAAGTGATTTAATAAAAATATAAAATCTAAGACAACATATTTATCTCTATAAAAAATAAGTTGTATAATTAATTTTCATTTTTTTTTTTATGTTGGGAAGTGTGTCCTAAGGGATAGAGACATTGTTCCATTTAAGTACATGATTTGGATGGATATCGGTGGCCACCCACCTATTCCAACTAGATCACATGCAGTTTTCATCATTGACATATATTTCCTAGATTTTTGAGTCCTAAACTTCTAGGGCCATTTTGAGGCCTTAAACAACGTTTTTGGAGCTCACCACAGAAAAAATATAGATGTTGTTAGATTTTGATGGCATAATGTGTATTCCTGGGATATACCTTTCCAATGGGCTATCGTACACCTAAAACAAAGATTGTATGAAAAATTTATGACCCCGAGAAATTGTACCAACTTACCCCATCGGGGCCCACATGACTTTTGGTGCTTCATATCCACATTGGGGTAGCAAACCTTTTCGATTTTCATATTCCAAGGGATAGGTTTTTGGATGTTTAGAGTTTTTATATTTATGTTAAAAACTCCTTTCGAGCCTCATTGTACTCATCTTATTGTGAATGAGCACAGTTGTCACATCTCTTCTCAAAGATAAGTTGCCACCATTCTAGCAAGTCTTTCACTCTGCAATTTTACATTTCTGTACATTTCACTCATTAATAGAAATTGTGTATTATTGTATATCTGTTCCTATATATATATATATATATATATATATATATATATATATATGATATGTACCTATTACATTATTGGATCTCTTGCAATATCTCAGTATATTTCTTTATTATATCTTCGCTCTCATTTCATGCTCAAAATAATCTGGATTGGTACATTTGTTTGGTATTTATATTCTTGGATCGCATTATGTAATCACTTAGATGGAATTGAAATATATATTTTTGTAATTTATATTTTATATTCAACCAAAGGTTGAATGTTCATGGAAAATATATTCAGGAAACCAAAGGTTGAGATAGAATTTCTGAATTTGCATTAAAACTCATTATGGGAAATTCAAATATAGTATCAAACATGATTTGACTAAAATTGATTTTTTGGTGAAGAGTGAGTACAATATTTTAGTTTTCTCGTACATTAGAGAGGTTTTTGTACATTTCTAGGTTATTGGGTGTGAAACCCTAGTGCGATTTGGGAGGAAGATATTGAACCCCAAAATGTTTTTCTACTTTATTTGTCATTGTTTTTTTCTTTGAGTTTGATTCACATTTGCAGCGATGATTTATCTTGGTGTTAAAGAGACAGACAATTTGAATATGCTTCTAATTTTACACCATGGAAGTGAAATATGAAAACACTATTAGAAGAGGTTGAGCTTTGGGTACCTACCGATCAAAAATTATTGGCCATGCATTCTAACAAGGAGGCCAAGGAAAAGAGAATCATTCTTGATTAGGTGAAGGATAGTTTGATCACTCACTTTGTAGAGAAGAAGACTGGTGAGGATATGTATGATAATTTCATGGGATTATGCTAGAGGGAACGTGTAAGGTACCAGATCTATTATATTAGTAGAATAGAGAAATAATCCAGAGAATAATACCGAGGTAGAAACAAAATAGGAAAATATGCAGAGATAATAGCATAAAAACAAATTATATGGAACCACAACACCAAAATTATACCTTTATTGATAGGAAACATTGCTCACTTGGACCTTCGAGGGGGAAACCTCCAACAGATAAAATCTCTATTACAATAATTTTCCAAGACAAAACTTCTCATATCCTCCACTCTTATTTATACTAAATCTATCTATCCAAAAAAACAATCTAGAGGAAGATCCTTCTAGAAGAAGAAGCTTCTATTAGGTCTTCTTACAATTGATTTATTCCTCCTTCTTGCTAGGCCTTATTAATATTGACCTTTATTACATGGAAATATATTATTATACCCACTTGAGGGGTTAGGTAGGTTAGGTACCTAACATGTCCTCCCCCTTAAAATAAGCCTTTTCCTTAAGCCTTGAGATGAGGAAATTGTTGTAGAATGGTAGTTGGCTCCCAGGTGGCATCTGCGGGAGTTGTATCTTTCCACTGGACTAACACTTCCTTGATGGTGCACTGACAAAAATGATTCTCACCCTAATCCAAAATGGCTTGTGGCTGCAACCAAATTGATCGTTCTTCATCCAACTTGGGAAGGCTAGTTTGAGTTTGGCACTTAGTTTCAATCACCTTCTTTAAGCAGGAGACAAGAAAAACACGATGGAGCTTAGAAGAACTAGGCAAAGATATCTGATAGGCCACCTGTCACACACACTTGAGAACTATATAAGAACCATAAAATTTGAGCGCTAATTTATGACAATGTCCAACCTTCAGTGAAGTTTGTTTATAAGGTTGCAGTCGAAGAAATACATGGTCTCCTTCAACAAATTGGCATTCCGAGCAACCTTGATTGGCTTGTTTCTTCAAGAAATTCTAAGCCATGACCAAATTCTCTTTGAGGGTATAGAGAATAATTTCTCGAACTATAAGTGTTTGGTTAACTACCTAAAACTTCGAGACACATGGCATGTAGGAGAGAACAAAAGGTGAATTTTTTCCATATACTACTTCAAAATGAGTCATGTGAGTAGTTGTATGGAAAGAAGTGATGTACCACCATTCAACTACTAGTAACCATTGAGCCCATTAATTTTTCCTTTCAAAGGAAAAACACCTCAAATAAGTCTCCAAAAATTGTTGAAAACTTCAGTTTGACCATTAGTCTGAGGATTATAGGAGGTGTTGAGATTCAATTGGGTGCCTTGTATCCTGAATAGTTCTTGCCAAAAATTGTTGGTGAAAGTGGGGTATCGATTAGAAACAATAGAATGAGGCATGCCATGAAGATTGCAGATATGATCCATGAAAAGTTGAGCCACATTAGATGAAATAAATGGATGTTGAAGAGAACATAAATGAGCATAATTGGAAAGAAGATCAACTACCACCATGATGACTGTTATCCCCAATATCTAGGGATAACTAGGAGATCATGTCTTGAGGCCCACAGGTCCTAGACATGGAGTACCAATAGCAGGATTGACTTGAGCATGGTCCTGGAGGACCCATCTTTCTTCTTCTTCGCCAGATTTGTCCTGTCAGCAGCAGCAGCTTCCATCACCACTGGATTGGGCTTGCATCGGAGAGGGCTCTTGCTCCATGAGGTAATTGGTCCAAGGAATCATGGTATGTGTCATATTTGATCATTATGACCCTCTTATATATGCATTAGGTTCCTTTCATTTCTGATGACTGCTTGGATCTTATACTAATCCACTTGACCATTTTTGGGGTGCTTGATTGGGTGAATTAGCAAGTTGATATTCATGGGTTTTGGTTTTCCACCAAAGGGGATTTGCAGAGCCATCGTCCGCTCCCACCATTTTATCATTTTACATCTTATACCCCGCTCATCTATCCCATTCCCCTAGTTCGACCATTAGGATGACCTTTCAGGGTTACACTTTGTCTTGTGGGAAGAAGGGGCTAAAGGCCCAGGGGGTAAAAGCAGCTGGTAAAAGATAAAATCCATAGGAAATAAAACCTTGAGATGCTTCACCCAGGGGATCCCCGAGAAGGCAATAAAAGGCCTCTCGATAAGAAACTAAAAGGGACCCTAAGAAAAATAATAAAACAAGACCTAACCAAGAGGATGGGAGGTCTCATCACGAGCCGGCCCATTATGTTCATAGGTATCCAACAGTATGACATTGCCATCATCTGGTCACCACGCCAGGGAAGTGAACTTTGGTTGCATGGCCAAGGGAAAGGGGGTCTCATCACGAGCCAACCTTATCATTTCTACGAAGATACCAGTGGGTAACGCTGTCAGCTCTGCCCACCAAGCCAAGGCAGTGTCCTCTGGTCAGACCTTGAAATAAAAAAGAAAGGAAAGAAATAAAATAAAAAGATAAAGGCAATAAAGGGCTTGGAAAAAATGCATCCATGACAGGTACAACTCGCCTCCTACAAAGGCACCCACAGACAACACCTGCCCTTGGTCTTACTGTGACTGGACATCCCTAAAACCATATCACAATCATAAAACATGGCTTGAATGATCTTCTGAGGAAACTTTCCATCTCTTGTGGTTGTTAGCCCAATAGGTTGTTCTGTCGATTTTCCTTAACTTTGTATAGCAGATCTGTGTAATATCTTTGAGCTCTTAGATGATATGTTATGGATTTCATGCATATATTTGATAACTTTAATGATGAGATGTGATTTACATTGCTATGATCTCTAGGAATGATGAGCCCATGCAGGGCATAGTTTTTGATGTGTAGGACCATGCCCGACGGACAGGTACCAGAGGACCGGTACATGTGGGGAGATGATTAGCTCGGACCTCCATGGGGATGAACAGCCCATCAGATGGTTGTTGGGATGGCAGAGGCAGGACAACGTTTTGATGAGCCCTTGCACGGAGAAGACAGGAGGACGTCCTCACCAGGACACTTTGGCAGAGATTGACCTGGGGGGGATCACCCCTTTGCAGATGAGAGGATGTCTTTGATGGACAGGATGCCACCAGGGCAGGATGGACGTTTTCTGGAGGATGTGGCAGTGTGCTTGGATCGTTTGGCACGTGTGGCAGCCTGAAGGATCCCTAAAAGGGGCAACGTTTTGCTTTCTGGATGCTGATCATGCCCAATAAGGGCCAACGTCTCCCTCAGAGGGGGCTGACGTCCCCTTTTTAGCTCATAATTTTGGCATTTTAGCATTTAATGTGACAAATGATGTAATATTGTTAAGTCAGCCTTGTCGGCTGTTTTAATGACCTATTTTTGTAATTAAAGGTCATTTGGATGATATAAAGAGAGGACGTTGCCTCTCATTTTAAACATAACACAACTCACTCTCTTGTGAGATGATTACTTTTAGTCTTTTGTCTTGGTTATTTTTGGCTTTTGGAGTGAGGCGCTACACTTGAGGAGGATCATTTTTGGCATGCATATGGTGTTTTTATCATTGGAAGGTTTACAACTAGGGTTTGATTTAGCTCTTCATTGATTTGTAAGTATATTTTTCATGCAAAACTTCTTGATTGAATGGTTGTAGGTTAAATTTCTTACTTTTATGGTTACATTGTCATTATTTTCTTAATCATTGAAACCCTAGGGAGAAAACACAAAAGTAGGTCATTTCTTTATGTCCCCATGATAACAAATTTTTTAGCCATTTGATTAAGGAGAATATAGCCTAGCCTTTGCTACACTTGTTCCCCTTTTTCTGAGTTAGATTTGAATTATAAGTTGAAGGAGGAGGACGTCCTAGGCCTAATTAAGTTTACACCTAGGGTTTTGACCTTAGGGTTTGAAAATCCTTGTCTCTACAACACTTTTCAGCCCTAGACTTATAGTTTGAAGATAGCCGTTTTGCCAAAGAGTTCTAAGGAAAGAGGGAGGAGCATGAGGCCTTGCTTTTGCAACACCGGAATGAGCCTCCTCCCCTTAGGGTTTTGACTTTGTGGCCCTGCCTTTGCAGCACTACAAAGACTAACTCTCCTGTCCTTAGATTTAGATTCTCCCAAGCCATTATCCTTACTCCTTGACACCATTTACCCTAAGGCACTAGTCTAAACCTAAAACGTTGAGATCTTTGTGCTAAAAACAACCACTTTCAAACTCTCAAATTGAAACCCTAACTAATTCTAGCGACTTTACAAACCATAATTTGTTGATGACGTCTTGCCCTATTTGAACTCTTGTTTGGTCTAAAACTTGCGGCTAGGTCATCAATTGATATCCATAGAGGTGTTGAGAAATTTTATTGGCCCAATTAGCGAAACGTTCACCTCTTTGTCTAGAAAACTAACCTAGAAACTAGGCTGACGTCACCCCTTTAGTATAGTGACGCAAAAACAACAATATATATGTATGAGCACATTTAATGTGTTGTGGTAACATAAAGATTGATTTTATACATTGAATGCAAACATCATTTTGTATTTATTGAAGAAGTAATATTATATGCCATTATCTTTATTTGCAATCATTGACTTCTTCAATAATTACATTTTTCATTGCTCATATGTATTCAAGATAGTCATTTGTTTATGAAGTACTAACCATTGCTTGCACGTTTTAGTTTTATTTGCCTTGTCTCGCAAACATGTGCCCTTTTTTAGTGGAATACCTTCATCCTTGACTATCTCTTTTGGAAAGTAATCTGTGAAGGGGAAAAACCTACTTTGACCTTTTGAAACTTGAATCCTTGATCTTTTCCTTTTCAGCACCCCAGATTACTAAGGATGTCTCCCTTGGGATTAGCCACCCTGAATAGAAAGAACTCCCCATCGAGGTGACAGTGGGTGGGGAAGCTCCTGTTACGCCAGTTTGAATCTTACCTCCAAGCTACTAGACCTATCCTACAAACTGAGCGATAACAATGACTAACGTATTTCTTGATTTAGGTAATCCCACAATGAAATCCATAGAGATGTCCCTCCAAATAATAGGTGGAATCGGAAGTGGTTGGAGTGTGTTAGGGGATTTGATGGTTTCTCCCTTGTTACATTGGCAAACATCACATTCTGCCAAAAAAGTGCGAACATCCTTTTTCATACCATCCCCCCAAAAAAAAAATGTTTGACCATGTCACAGGTTTTGGTAAACCCTGAGTGCCCAACTGTGGTAGTAGGATGAATCTCAGAAAGAACCATGGATTTAAGTTGTGACTGTTTACTTAAATAAAAATGAACTTTGTAGAGAATCTCATCATTGTGCCAAGAGTACCCTGGGGAACTGGAGAATTGGCTTGCAATTGTTGGATTAGATGCAAACTTTTAGGATCTTGTAGCCATTCCTGGAAAACATCTTGGAGCCAATCTGGTACACTGAAGGATAGGGAGAATAGGGACCCTTCATCTTGATATTTTTTAGAAAGAGCGTCAACAACTACATTTTATTTACCTTTATTGTAAATGATCTCATAATCATATCCAAAGAGTTTACTTACCCATTTTTGTTACTTTGGAGAGGAAGGTCATTTATCCAAAAAATACTTGAGGCTTTGATGATCTGTCTTAATTTGGAAGCATTTCCTAAAGAGATAAGGGCGTCAAAGATCCATTGCATGAAAAATAACCAACATTCCTTTTCATATATTGATTGGCCCAAATGGATTTATGACAATTGTTTGTTAGTAAAGGCCAAAGGTTTCCCTCTTGCATAAGGAATGCTCCAATTCCTCTCCCAAAGGCATCACATTCTAGGACAAAGGTCTTTGTAAGATCAGAAAGGGACAAGATCGGAGTAGTGCACATAGTCTCCTTCAATGCTTGAAAGGACAAATTAGTTGCGGGAGTCCAAGTGAAAGAATTATTTTTAAGTAGAGAAGTGAGAGGTGCTGCAATATTTTCATAATTATTAACAAACTTGCGATAATATCCTATTAAACCAAGAAAACCACGCAAGATTTTGATAGTCTTGGGGTGAGTCCAATCCTGCATTTCTTCAATCTTCTTAGGATCTACCTGGATACTAGCCTTGCCAACAATATGACCCAAGTACTTGACTTCCAAGGTGCCAAAGGTACATTTAGAGTGTTTAAGGAAAAGTTGATGCTGAGAGAGTAGATGAAGAACTTGATCCACATGGGCAAGATGGGATTGCAAATTTTTACTATAGATGAGAATATCATCAAAGAAAACTAAGACAAAATGACAAAGAAAAGGAAGGAAGAAATGATTCATGAGGCTTTGGAAGGTGGAGGGGGAATTAAAAAGGCCAAAGGGCATGCCCAAGAACTCATAGTGACCCTCATGAGTTTGAAAGGAAGTCTTGGGGATGTCAACATCTTGCACATGTATCTGGTGGTAGCCAGAATGTAGATCAAGTTTAGTGAAATACTGGGCACAACTCAACTCATCCAAGAGATAATCAATGAAATGAATGGGAAAATTGTCCTTCATGGTAATTTTATTAATGGCATGAAATTCGGGATACATGTGCCAAGTACCTTCTTTCTTAAGTACCATGGCCATAAGAGAAGAATAAGGGTTGGTACTAGGGAAGATAACACCCGCTTGTAGCAATTCCTACACTATTTTATCAATTTCATTCTTTTGGGAAAAGGGATGACAATAAGGGTGAACATTGGGAAGAAGACTGCTAGGAACAAGGGGTATGGAATGATCATGAACACCACGAGAAGGCGAAAGTCCCTGAGTGAAAAAAACATCTTGGTGTTTGGAGAGAATAACTTGGTGTCTTAGCCATGTGAATATAATGGAGTTGAGAAATAATACCGGAGTGGCCTTTCTTGAGGATATTTTCCATGCGATGGGAACTGATGATCTCAGAAGAACCAACTGTGAAACCTTGGAAGTGATGCATTTGTCCCTCCTGCTGAATTTTCATGGTTAATTCCTTTAAATCCATAAGAATGGGACCCAAAGTGTGTAACCATTCAACACCTAGCACAATGTCACAACCACCCATTTCAATGGAAAACATATGATATTTCATGTGATAATGTTTAATTTGTATATGTACATTTTCACAATGCCCAACTCATTTCATGGACCCACCATTGGCTATCATGATTTGAAAAATATTGAAAACATGAATATATCAATTGGTTTCATGGGCAATGCCTTGATGAATAAAATTGTGGGTGCTACCACTGCCAACAAGGATGATGACCTTCCTATTCTTAATATAGCCAATGAGATTGGGTTTTTTTTTGGCAGAGAAGCCAGTCAAGGCATGCAAGGAAATGAGTGGTTCAACTTCAGGTGGGTCAGCGGGCTCCTGTGTAGCATCAGGAAGGGAGGGCTCTTCAACAAGTGGAACTACCATTTCTTCGTCGGGAACATCTTCAGAAATGGCCATAATTTTTTTTTGTTCCTTAGACTTGTGTGCCAGAAAATATTTTTCATCACAATTACAGCAAAGACCCTTCAGTTGGTGTTCATCCATTTCAACCCTAGTTAATTTATGGACCTTGAGTGGAGCGATAGGGGGGTTAGGATTAGTGGGTCGAGGGCAAGGAACAAAAGAGGGTTTTTGGTTCTGGGTAAAAAAAACTTTTTGAGCCACTTTAGCACGTTTAGTAGCTTCCAACCAAGCCTGAGGGCAGGCCATGAGAACCTAGGGTTAGATTTCATCCTTTAGGCCACTAGTAAATCATTCAAGGAAGAAAGCATCTAACATACCCTCAGTTCGAAAAGGCCAAATTCTCAAAAGGAGTTATAAAGTCTTCCACTATGTCTAATTGTTTCAAGTTGGTGAAACGACTGAGATAGCGGGTATCGGTATCAAAGAGGTCATAGAAATCTGCAAAAAACTGGGTCCAGAAAATATACCCTGACGTGAATTTTTACGCCATTGCCAACATTTCCATCGTTCATGATCTAGATATAGGACAACGTAGTGAAGTTTGGGCAACTCATCAGTAATACCATGGAGAGAAAAATAATGCTCCATTTGAGTGACCCAACCCATAGGATCGAAGCCCTCAAATTTATTGACCTCGACGCAGGGAATATGGGGTCATGTTGAAAGGAGTTGGATTTAGCATCATCAGGTTGGTTTGAGGAGGAAGTACCCAAAGGGCGATTCAACAACTGGTTGACAACAGACTCGAGGGTGTTAAATTGGTTCATGAAATTGGTTTCCATGGTGTCAAATTTTTTCTCTACTTGGGACTCTAATTTTGCAAGGCGGGAATTGGTAGAGGCAATCTCATATGTCACGTGATTGATGGAAGCTTTCATGTCTTGGTTGTGAGTGGTGGCCATTTGGAGAGGGGAAGTGTGAGCAAGGAAAAATGGGTGGGTGGGACCACAAAAAAGGACTTACAAGTGATTGGTACCACGATAATCAGGGTGAGAATGGGAATATAATGGAATAGGCGAAAAATTAGGGACATTGAGAAGGGTTTGGATCCACTGAAGAAAAAAAAGGATTAAAAATGAAAGGTATGACTGCGACCAGGGAGAAAAGGGGAATCCAATGGGTTAGGTCCCAAATAAGTGTGTCAGCGGGACCACTATACTCCGTTTTGTTTTTACTCTTGCGGAGTTATACTCCATCTTGAATAATACTACAACGACGAAATGCCCAAATGCTTAACAGGAATATATGTGTAGTAATTTCGCAACAAGAATGCAGAAAGCATAGTTTCTCGGCAATAGATCTTGTTTGTTCTATTTTTGTTTCCATCCCAAGGGTTAGGGTATTAAGGGTTTCTGCAGACAAGGGTTTTCCTGTGCTGTAGCTCTCTGATATATGTGTGGGGTCCAATAGTAGTACTCGACCAAATATCTCAGGGCAAAAACTAAGGAGGTTAGACTGTTCCCTTAGCCATAATACCCGACTACCTAGGGACAAGAGATTATATTCCTGAGTGTTGTTATCGGTGGGACTATAGGAGTCAGGATAACAATCGGTTTATCTATGGAGGGCTTCAAGAGGTCTAGGTTGATCCGTATATAGGTGTTGTCTGATGCGCTACCACTCGAAGGGGTACCAACAAGGTTTACAAGGGTGGCCAATATATGTGCACTTGATTACCTCTTGTAATTCATGTGTGTATTTCTCCCTGACTACGTGTTTATGTGTGTAATGACAAATCTCTGTAGTTTTAGGACGCTGGAATATGTCTCCACCCTAAAACAAAAAATTAACCCACAATTTTTTGCCGAGGAAAGTGCTCTGATACCACTTGTAAGGTACCATATCTATTATATTAGTAGAATAGAGAAATAATGCATAGAATAATACCAAGATAGAAACAAAACACGAAAATATGCAGAGATAACAATGGAACAACAAATTATACGGAACCACAACACCAGAATTATACCTTTATCGATAGGAAACAATGTTCACTTGCCTCTTCAAGGGGGAAACCTCCAGAGGAGTTATAAATTCTTCCACTGTGTCTTATACCCTCAACTCTTATTTATACTAAATCTATCTATCCAAAAGAACAATCTAGAGGAAGATCCTTCTAGAAGCGAAAGCTTCTATTAGATCTTCTTACAATTGACTTATTCCTCCTTATTGCAAGGCCTTATTAATATTGACCTTTATTACATGGAAATATATTATTCTAGCCACTTGAGGGGTTAGGTAGGTTAGGTCCCTAACATAAAGTATTTCTAGGAATATGCTTCTAAGAAGTTATCTTCTATCAATTTTCATGAGTCAAATAGATACAACAGCGAGCTACTTGGTCATGATCAAAGAGTTGAGATATTGGTTGGATACCATATAAATAAAAGTACAGGATAAGAAGTTGGTTCCCATTGTGTTGAATAGGTTTATTCCACCTTCAAAACTCTTTTTCCAAGGTGTTTGTGATTGTGATAACTTATCTACTAATGATAACCTTTGGGGTGACTTTATTGAGTAAAAGATAAGGTCGGAATCATTTTCAAAAAAAAATCCAAAGTAGATGAACTATCCATCATCAAGAGGATGTGGAAAGGAACAAGAAAATATACAAGAAGGGTAAAAAGAAAGAATAAAGGTAAGGTAAGAAGGATTTGAGTAAGGAATGTTATGCCAACCAATTTTTAGATAATAAGAAAGGGAAGGCCAAGAATCAAACATAGGTTGTAGGGAGTGTGGGTACTATAGCAGGAATGGATGAGTTATCATCCCAATTTGAGGTTATCTTCTCCATGATATCCCTTTTATATTCTAGCATTGTGTCAAGTTTTGGATGGTAGGTGGACAATGGGGCATCAATCCATGTGACTTATGACAAGAAAATATTTAGCAACCTTTAGGAGTAGGAGTGAGGAATGAGAATGGAGTTAAGTCACTAGTACAAAATGAGAGATAAGTGACCAAAAAAATGACCAAAATCTGCATATAAATGACCACTTTTGATTTGGTGATTATTGGTGGCTAATTTTCGGTCTCTTATCACACGACTAAAAATGTGGTCAAATTTAGTTTGGTCATTTATAACTTGTCTTATGGTCATTAATTTATTCATATATTTTATCATTAATTGTCACTATATGACCAAATTAATGACCACAAGACAAGCTATAAACGACCAAACTAAATATGACCATATTTTTGGTCGCATGATAAGAGGCTGGAAATTAGCCACCAAAAATGCTAATTGGTCATTTATATGCAAATTTTGGTCTTTTTTTGGTCACTTATTACAAAATATCATTTGGGAAAATGACAAAATTGAGGTTCCACCTCATCATTTTCCTTGGGATTTGTGTCATCCCAATGGAACTTTGATGGCTTCCTTATTTTTCAACTGTAAATAAGGTGGCATTCATGGAGTCCCAAGCCATCAATGGTTGGTGGATTCACCAAGATGAAGGCCCATGAAGGAAAATTTTGGGGTTTCTTTGGAGGGAAAGGGTCCTTGGGTTTGGTCACTAGATGTTAGGAAATTCCTATTGTTCAGGCATTTTTCAGACCTGAATTTACCCCTCCCCCCCTTTGTTTCCTATAAGTATCCATGCGAGCTAATGAAGCATGGCTTCAATCCGGGCCTAATTTCGTTAAGAGACCCCCTAGGCCCGAACCTTGGAAGGTTGTTTTCCATTACCAAACAACCAAAGTTATGATTTTTTATGATACCATGTTGTATCTCTGTCCACCATATTTTCAATACCTTTTGTTTGATGCAAATCAGGCCTCGGATGAGTAAGATATGGCCCCAGAAAGGTTTGTGGGAAAGTGCTCGTTGGAGGGATGATCAAGGAATATTTATTGCAATTAAATAAAAAATATGGTTTGAACACAAAATTTGACAAGCTGCTACAAGTCTAGAAACCTATAGATGAAATGGGTTTCCTTCATTTGGCGTAATTTGGCCAGGAGGCCTCCCTTTTGGCACATGTTTTCAAGCCAATAAGGGGTCCTTGTCACTCTAGAAGGTCCCACTCAAAATATGGGCTTAATTTGCAAAGGAGAATTCGATGGCTACATTCTACACTTCAATCCGATTGTTTGAACTATTTGTGAGAGAAATTCTGGTATTAAATTGTCCAATAACACTTGGAGAGGAATTTAAAAGATTTAATATAAAATTTCAATACATGTTTATTTTGTTTTATTTTCCTTCAAATTATATATATAAATATAATTTATATAAAATGTAAACTTTAAAATTTATACAATACATACCAAATATTTATATAAATTATATATATATATATAAAAAAAAAAAAAATCAAACTTATAATATATGTTTATAAACATAGCATATATGTATATAGAATATGACATGGGTTTATATAATATATGTTTAATAAAACAAACACATACTCCAACTATATAACAAAAAAAAATAGATTATAATCCCCAAACTATATACCATATAACAAAATAATCACCAAAATAATTTTTTGTAGGCTGGCTACACTCTGGTTTATAGAAATAATATGTTAGGGTACACTGCATATGTATGAAAACTTTTATTTAAAATATAACTTAGGGTGTATAACCATACCACCGCTAGCATGCATTTTCATATAACCATGCCAACTATACATCACTGCATATAATAAACCATATTATAAAAAAGATTCCTCAAACTGCTGCCTATGAAATACTTTGTTAAAATTTATTTCTTTTCGCATTGATTGGAGCAGGCAACAGCATGGGAGGAGAGGAGTAGCCCGTGGCGTGGGTAGATGGTTGGCTTTGTAAAATACCCACTTGGTATTTTCTCGAGTATGAGGGTATTTTTTTTATTTTAACGAGGGTTTATAACTAACGTATTTCTTCAAACAGTTTGGGTACAGAGTGTTGTAGGTGTATTCATGATATATAAGATTATTTCATCACCTGTCAACACTTGGCTCCACATGCAAGGGAGAAAGGATAGGGCATTCAAATTCGCCTTCATCCTCACTCTCATATACAACTTCCACCAGCTTGTGCTCTAATGAATTGTACAATGGAAAACCTGCAAGCCACATGTGAAATTCCTCAGAATGATATTGAGTTATGGTTGGCTTTTCAATGCATTCATTTTAGAGCACGCCAAGAAGGTTTTACAAGAACAATGGCCTTTGTCTTTTCGCTAGATTTTCTTCTCAGTAGATAAGATACTTGACATTATCAAGTTCTTGTCAAAGGTAGGGCAAAGAAGATATTTGGCATTGTTAGGTTTTAAATTTTAACACCTTCTAGTGCCCTCTATGCCATCAGGAGGAAATGACTGCACTTTCTTTGGTGTTTCTCCTAAACAAATCTACCTGCTTCTGTGTCTCCACCTTTTCAAATCCGCTCATGTATGAACTGTTAAGCTGGTTGGAAACCTTACTAGGAGATACCAAGCCTTGGTCTATTAGATTTCACACTACCTAGCAGCTTTGGATGGTGGAAATTCTTTACTGCATATGGAAGCCGAGTTAAAGTGTCATTTTAATGATAATCATTGCCTGCTACAAATCTGTGCACAGAAAAATTTGGTGGAACTCCCTGTACAACAAGCAGGGAGTCCCCACCCGTGCATATAGAAGCCCAGTTACAGTGTCATTTTAATGATGATCCTCTTCATCTGAATTTTAATTTCAGTTTTCAAAAATATTTAAATATTGGTGACTCATCATTTCCTTCTACAAATCTGTACACATAAAAATTTGGTGGAACTCTCTGTACATGCCTGAACTCTTTCATAACAACATGACCAGCCAAATTATCACTGAGATTTATTTTCACGAGACTAACTAGAATATGTAATTAAAATTGAGGTTTCAAGGGATTAAAAAGTAAATAAACAAGGTTACTAGGTTACTAGGTAGCATAAACAAGGTTAATAAAAGTATTGTTTAAGGAGATAGCGAGACAAGGAGTAGGCATGAGATGACTAGATGGCAGAAATATTTATTACAATAATATTGGGGGAAGTGAAAGCAACAATAAGACTTCAAAGTTTTTGGCCAATAAAATTTGAGATAAATGAGATTTAAAATTTAAAATTAATCATTATTTTTTAAAACTTTAGATAAAAAGGTGTATATTTTATGGTCAACCATAAACTAATAAAAAATCAAACCTAACTCAACACTATATACCATGCCTATGGACAAGTATAATAAGATAAACGAAAAGAAGGATAAATATAAATACCTTATCAACTAGCATCTTGAAACCACATGTGGCATCTTTAGGGCTGGAAACCTCATCGAGCCCATTCTTTAAGCTCGCTGCCTCATCTGAATGGATTTCGCCGGACTCGATGTCGGACTCTGCAGTTTTCAACGGTTCAAAATACTCTTCCCCTTAGACAATTTCTCCTTCCTCTTTCTCTTCCCCGTCGCCTCTCGTGTCAGAAACCCTAGAAACCATAGCAACTCGGATTCTGCCTTCTTCTTCAGTTTCCATCGGAACTTCGTTGAAATTCTGGTGGTCGGCTGAAACCCTAGCTATGCCATGGCCATCCATCTCCATTTTCGTCGGGGTTTCGGCCCTGTTCTTTCTGCGGTGGTGATGCTTGTGCCTGTGATGGTGATGCTTGTGCCTGTGATGGTGATGCTTATCCTTGTCCTTGTCTTTATCTTTATCTCAGTCTCTTCTGCTGGCGATGTTGCTGCTATGATGTTTGTGGAGCTTGGAGGGCTCCTCCGCCCCATTCGAAACAGATATTTGCCTGTGTTTCTTAGATGCCTCTGGGGCTTTGATGGCCATCACAGATGCCTCTACAGCTTCCATGGCTGAAAATTGGAGCTAAGAGGCTCTTCTGAAAACCTACCTACACCACGGATATCGCCTAAAGAAAACGAATGATCCGAAGAATGCGAACGAATCGGAACGAGGTGAAAATTACGAAGGAAATGGTCAGATTAGATTGCTAGAATTTGATGCTTGGTGTATACTTCGTTTCCAGATCGGAATTCCTTGGTTACCTTCTCATTTCTCTTCTAACAGGGCTGCTCGATTGCCCCTCTAAAAATGAACTCAATCGATTGGACCATCAACAAAATAATGCGCACCGCATCGTACTCTTCATTTGAGTCTATGGTGATTTATTATGAATTAGGTAGGCTTCTATGTTTTAATTTTTTGGGGATGTTGTCTTGACTTTGCAAAGTACTAAATATTATTTTAGAGTTAAATACAAATATACATATAAATAATTACATTTATATATAGTTCATTTATATATAAATAAATAAATAAATAATGACCTTAGCAAACTTTAAATACCTCGAGGAAATGGTGAATTTTGTGACTTGTAGGGTTAGTTCTCCGGTTTGAGCCTGAAATTCTATGAAATCCCTAGAGTGACTTGAAAAAGTTAAACCATCCTGCATGTTGAAATTTATCCCCGATTTCTAGAATTTCCTCCAACAAATCAGCCTCCTAGGGTTCCAATTGCACCAGCTTTCCACTTTCCAAATGCACCAGCTTTCCACTGCATTTTCGAGCCTTCATTTTTTTATGGAGAGACAACAAAATCCTTCACAATTTCCTTTGTTTGGTCATAAAAGACCATTAAAAAACATCACGCCTTATGGACACTCACAATGATCATATATCGCCAAAATATTGCTAAACATATTCTAATCCTATGTATTCTTTGAATTTTTTTCAAAAAACTAATACATTGCACTCAACCACAATTTCTACAAATCATGTAATTGGCCAGTTTGTAGCTACCAATGCACTCGCTATTTTATAGACCCAATTTGTGGGTTCTAACACTGGCCAATTTTCACATCAAGTAGATCAAAGCATATAGTATTAGCATCTTTATCAATACCATAGCTTGCTAGGACATCGCCATGATAGCTAATTTACACATGAGGGGGTCTACAATTTACTAAATTCTAACACTGCAGATGGATTCAGAGACCCCTTAGAATTCAGATGGATTTACAATTTACTAAATTCTAGGGGATCTCTGAATCCATGTGCAGTGTTAGAATTTAGTAAATTGTACAAATTCATTGTTAAAATGTAATTTTCCATTGTCGGAGTGACAACTAAAAAGATCAAATAAACGACCAATTGTTATGTGGTCATTTTTAGTCTAGTTATATCCCGTGACCAAATTTGGTCATCTTTTTTAGTTTAGTTCTTATCTTGTGACCAAATTGGTCATTTATCTTGGTCTTTTTTAGTTAGCTCACTTAAAATTTATCAATTATAGTCATTTATCCCTTCAAAAAACTATGGTGACCAATTGTTCTGGTCACCTAGTCACTTATCTTTCATTTTGTAGTAGTGAGTGATGATTCTACTTATCCTATGAAAGGAATGGGATTGATTTCCATTCCTATGTCATCAAGTAATGTTCTTGAGTTGAATGTTATTATGTTTGTCCTAGTTTAAAGAAAAAACTTCTTTCAATTTCTTGTATGATGTATTTTCAATGTAGAGTTATAATTAAAGGAAATACTACACTATCAATGATTGTAGCCTAGAAAATCCAAGGAATTTTTCTAGATATGTATGAGATGGTCGAATTTAAAGGTTACATGATGCTCATGTGGCATATACACATGGGAATGGAACACTATTACCCATATTCACCTCCTTCAAAATATGATAAGGAGAACAACATGGTTAAGTCTCACTCACATAAGGAGAAAATTTCAACACATTTGGGGAAAAAGAGGTTTGAGTCCTAGATACTTGATCATTCATCACTCCAAAATCTAAATTATTGTAGGTTCAACTTGGGATGAAGGAACTACTTCATTCACAATATTGATATGAGGAATCTTGATGGTAATGATCCCATAATATGGATATTCCACATGGAGAATTTCTTTAATCTACAAAAAGTGCCAACTTTACAAAATATAAATATTGAATTTGATGAGACTTAAAAATTATACCATTTTTTCCCAAATCCTTAATAGTTTTGATGATCTTTTGACACCAATAAGTCCATTTTTTATCTTCAAAATATAATTTTCCAGCTACTTAAATCACAATTACAAAAATTTATTATTGGACTATGTTTTTAAGTTTTTCTTGTCTATATTATGAATTTTAAAGTAAGAGTGTAGAAATTAGTTAGAACTTGAATAAATGTTGCTAAAAAGAAACGTGTAGCATCAATAAAAATCACTAGTAATCTCTTTACAAAGGTTCATTCAATGAATTCCAAGCAGTCAATGACTCGTCATATCTATTGCAAGAGGTTCGGTGATGGCATCAACAAAGCAAGGAAAAAAGCATATGAGTTTAGTGCACAAATGAAAAAGGTACATGCTCAAAAAGGTGAATCTATGGAAGTTTTAAATTCCCATTGGTTGCATTCATTCATTACCAGGAATCCAAACCGTGGAAATGTCTTGTTGTTATCATTCTAGCATCCAAAACTTGAGAGTTTCCTTTCAAGGACAATTTTATTTAGACTTTGTAATGACCAATCTATTATTTTTCCACAGTTCTAGGGTTTTCATAAATATTTTAATTTTTGAAGTAGTTGTAAAAATATTAGAGTCTAAAAGTTGTTGGCACACAAAGTTTTGGATAAGAATTGTGTGCGCACACAAACATAGTTGCGTGCATGCTACAGTTTTTCACGCACTCCAAAAGTTGGACAAGGGATGACATAAGGCACGCATGTCAGCCTGAAGTTCTACTATGTGCTCCAGAATCAAGAAGATACTAGATGGATGCCGGAATCAATAAAATGATCTTCGGGGAATCTTCTCAAATGATTAACTCAAGCAACAAGAGATATCGTGTAGCAGTTAAAGGATGAGATGAAAATTTAGTTAAGAATGTCATGACTTCAAAGAGGTGGCATGGATTGCATGCGGGTGGTAGAAGCGTGCAGGACTACCAGTCAATAGAGTAGGTGGAGAAGAACTGAAAGTGACAGAGTATTAGAGCAGAGAAGGAAACAAAAGGGAGAAATTATGACAAAGAGGGAGTTATTCAGTTGTTGGTTGTTTCTATTGTGGTCGATGTTTTTGGGTTAGCTATGAGCTCTCTTAGTTGAAAGACAATTATAGCTATGTTTTGTAAGAGTCTATTTGTGAGTCTGTGTTTTTTATTACTTGTAGAATCCGAGAGAAAGCACATGACGCCTTGTATTGAAATAATGTGATAACATATAAGAGCATAGGGCATTGGTTTTGATAAATGATGAGCCTCTTTGTCTATGTATGTGACTGATTGAATGAATAAAATGAAATTTGCCACTATTTCTATCCATTATTGTGTGGCTCATGTTTCCATTGAATGTGTGTGTTAATGTTACATGTTGTTAATATTTAAGAATATTGTAATGGAATGTATGGAAGACAACCCGAAAGTATTCCTTATGTAATTAACCCTTCCTCACCGACACAAGACCAAATGGTCTTTATGATTCTCATGGCATCTCGGGCAAGACCTTCTTCATTCTTTTACTAAGGATTGATATGTCAACGCCTTGGTTTTTTTTTTTGGTCAACTCTGGATGAACTATGGGTCATCAACCCCCCAAAATCAAGAAGGATTTGTGAAAGTGAGCCAACAAATGGTTACATTGTCGGGACTTGAAGGTTTTTTATTGAATAATGAAGGCATAAAATGATGTGGTATCCATATTAGGAGGGAATAAAAGGTTGGTTGACTGCAAAAGAAGATGAGTTTGCTCGGAGAGAGCCTCAAGGTCTGATAGCCAATTTGGAACAATGAAAGAATAGGTATATCTACACTGATATGCATGAAATTTTCTTTGTTTAATTTCCTTGTTTATTGTATGAATGGTTGAAGAGG
Organism: Picea engelmannii; assembly: GCA_009831015.1. Classification (NCBI taxonomy): domain Eukaryota; kingdom Viridiplantae; phylum Streptophyta; class Pinopsida; order Pinales; family Pinaceae; genus Picea; species Picea engelmannii. Next base: position 582,654 of record ML781222.1, on the reverse strand, counting down.
CGAACATCTACTAATACTTATTTGAGGCCTCAAGAACCACTAATCTGGGATCATATCATGATTGATATGTTGAAGGAATTAGATAATAATTAGACTTGATCAATTGATCTGTAGTATTCTTGGGTTAAGCAAGGCTACATTATTGAGTCTTTTGTAGACTACAATGATTTTTTTAGTGAAGGTGGAAGAAAATTTGTAGAAGGTCCTCGGAAAAGGTTGTTGGAAGAAATATCATTGTTGATCAAGATGTTGTCTATGGAGAAAGTGATAATGTGCATGGAGTAGGATAGGAGGGCTGAGTAGACTCCCCTAACAGTAGGAGGGGATGAAAATAAGGGGGGGGAAAGAGAGATGAGATGGATCTGCTAAGGAGGATCCAGAAGTTGTTAATATGAGGTCAGGGAGAGAATGGACCTAGAAGAGAAGAGGAGAGAGAAAGTCGAAATATACGCAAGACAAGTTGAGTTGAGGAGGAAATATAAAAAAAGGAGAGAAAAGAAGATAACAAGGAGTGCAAGATGAGGGGTTGGTCCTAGAATGAAGAGGAAAGAGACCACACTAGGAGGAAGTGTGGAAGAGAGTGTTGTGCTAGAGAGGAGCATAGATAAAGATAGGTTGATGAAGAGGCATGACATTAGGCATAGGGTATCCAATGAAGATACGAGAAGAAGTGGTCGAAGGGGTCGAGAAGTCAAAGTATGAAACCCTTGGTTGTTGTGAGATATCACAACTTCATAGGAAGATGAGGCACAAAGGTAGGAGAGGATGATGAAGGACCCCCAAGAGGAGGAAAATAAGAGTTAGCAATAGTGGATGGTCTTGCACAACTATAGGTAGGAAAATATATGGGTTACCTCACAAAAAATGATGGAAGAAGATGGAGGTACCCCCCCTTTGAACCACCCCCATTCCACATTTGTAACCAAGAAGAAAGTACAACAGATAGGGTAACTATTGGAGTAGAAGAAATAGTAGGAGAAGAAAGGAGAGAAGACATGAGTGAAGAAGAATATAAAGAAAGAAATACTTTGCAAGGAATAGTATCAATACCAATATCCCTAACATCGAGCAGTGAGTCAAGAGGACATAGTTTGATATTGAGGATGGTGAATTAGGATATCACTATGAGGCTACCCATGTTCCATGGGATAGGTAAGGATGATGTAGAGAAGCATTGGTTTACATGTTAGCCGATATGGTCTGTGAAGAGGATCACAGATGAAGCATCAGATATTGCAAAGATGGAGACCACTTTCAGGGCTAGAGACCTGACATGGTACATGAGTGCAAGGCTACTATTCTAGTGGAACAAATGAGGTCCTTGGCCGTGATCAAGAGAGATATTCTTAAAGATTTCTAGAAGCCTAAGTCTAAATATCAATTCATTACAAATATTAAGAAGATCAAGCAGGAACCAAGAGAAATCATGTGGTACTATGACCAATGGTTCAAGAGCTTATTGGACATGTTGATGCTCCAAATCCAGGAGATGCATAATAGAGAATGATTTACTGTGGGATTTCTTCCCCATATATGAGTCCTACTCACCCAACATAAGGTGACCACTCAGGTAGAGGTCGTAGATATTGTAATGCGCATGGAGGCTACACCAAGAGGAGGAGAAACATCATCAAGTTTGGTGTAGATGCAGTCTCATCTTGTCAAAATGACAATCCAGTTGCAAGATATTGCAAAGGTAAAGGTGGTGCACAAGAATGTATGGTGAGCATTGTGTTGATTAGAAGTTCACTGTAGGGATGAGTGTCCTACGTTGGGAAATTATATGGAGATAGGTGAACCAAAATACATTTCCAATTGGACCTTATATGGAATGGTGTGATATTTGTAGATAGTGGGGACATATACCACCCCTGTTCCTGACACTAGAGAAATATCAAAAGATTCATCATACCCAATTCCATGAATTTGGAAAATTCATGGGGCATGATGTGAACAATCGTTGATCACTTTAGTTGATGTAGGACCATACCCATGATGTATTATAGATTCATGAAGAGAATAAGGGTGGTGACCGTGGAGGTTTTGACCAAGGCGGATATCAAGGGGGTCCCAAAGGTGGATATGAACAAGGCCAAGGATGAGGATATGGAGGAGGTGGAGGAAGACCCTTCACTTGTTTTAAATGTGGTGCGATAGGACATGTGTCAATATTTTGTACTAAATCGTGCACTCTTTGTGGGTACTGCTATAGTACTGAGCATATCAAATAGGAATGTCCTGACTTACTAAAGAAGTGGGAAGAGAAGAAGGCACATTGCAACATGGTGAATTCAAAGTCACACGAGAATCAAAAGAAGGATGAGAAATTTGATGTGTGGATGATAACTTGAGACTAAGTGAAGATGGGAATGGAATTTGAGCACAGATAAATCTTGGGTCAAACGACAGAGGGGGAGTTTAGAAAGGTAGCACAACCCTCTCCTAATTTTGATGTTGGACAGTAGAATCATTTTTTTCACGACACGCAAAGGGCTTTAGAGGAAGAGAGAGTGTGATAGGATTTGTAGCATGCAACACAAAAGTCACTCAAGGAGGCTCCGATCCATGAGGAAGTATAACAAGTTATGCATAGGTCATTGGAGGAAGCTCGATCTCGTGAAGAATTCCAATGTGCCACACATAGGTCTTTGGAGGAAGCTCATGTGCACGAGGAGATATACCATGCGACACAAAGGTCATTGGAAGAGGCTAGGAGAAAAGAAAAATTGCGACGAGCTGAACAAAGGGAAATAGAGGACCATGTGCATGAATAGATGAAGAACACATCACAAGAAGAAGATTTATGCAACATGGGTCGTGAAGCAGAAATCAAATACCAAGTAAGTAACATCTTGCATTGATGTTTGAAGTTATTAAGCGATCCTGATCCTACGAGAAAGTTGACGCATACGTTAACAACCTGCAAGGGGGAAGAAGGGATAGCCATAGCTATATCATCCTCCCTATTAGAAAGAAAGGTGTGCCAGGTCAATAAAAATAAGTGCACGGGATGAGAGTTGAAGATGATGATTGAACTCACAAGTTATGAGATGGACTGTGTCATGTTGGATTAGGTATCTGATGTGACCATCTTTCCTAATAAATTCTAGCAGTTGATGGGTAAACCAAAATTGGTGTGGTCTCCCATTCATATTTCGTTGGTGAATCAATACATATTATATCCTATAGGTCGACTAGAGCAGGTCGAAGTGAACATAGAAGGGGTGAATATGGAGGTAGACTTTGAAGTTATAGATATCATGGATGACTCTGATCCCTACCCTATCTTACTTGGCATTGATTGGGCCTTTGACAACAATGCTTTGTTGAATTTGAAGAAGAGTTTGATGTCGTTTGAGGTGAATACCCTCAACTTGATTGTGTCATTAGATCCAAATGGAAGTGAAGGATACAATGAGCCCATGAATGAGGATCAATATAGCTTTGTAATTGAAAATATCTACTAGATCATGATGTGAAGGAAGGATTACATCAATCCTATAGAAGATGGGGAATTGAGTTGGAGGAGTATGAAGACATATGATCATTATTTGGAGGATTCCATAGAGAGGTGGAAGAACAATATATATAAAATCTCTACAAGGAGATGCGCCCGAATTACCACTGGGGTGCACGACAAAGAATTCTCCTCTTACCATTTTGATGGGATAGATCAGGTGGATACGTTCATTATTTGGATGCAACATATCTCTCCCCTCCACTAGTTGTGTGACCTCAATACAATGTTAACCCATATACCCACGCAATGGTGGGAAGTGCATTGGGAGAAGCTATGTGAATGGATAGTGGTGGAATATTCGATAAGGGAAAGGTTGAGGCTGAGGGTAGATATCCTCCAACATATATGTTCTTGCAAAATGAATTGGTTTTCCAAGAAACAATGGGGTGCATGAAACAAATATATGAAAATTCAATGTGCTTTGTTGTGAATACTTTTCATTTGTTTAGTTCCTTAGATTCCTAAAAGACCAAAAGGTAATCCACGTGAGTGAAAGATGGATATGAACACTTAGCATACTATAATAGAGAGAAAGTTCACACATTCATTCCTTATCACCCCTATTGAGAAAATAGACGAGTTGTGCATAGATGAAGGAAATAGTGGTAAGTTATTGGACGCCCCTAGATACAGCTGAAACATGTGCATACCCTCCATGGAAAAAATTGAGAAGTTGGATCCATGTGAAAAAGCGTCGAGACCCACCAAGGGTCATCACGGTAGATTAAACAGGGAAAATTGATGCAGGGGTATGTAGGAGTCATGCACGACACCCCCCGAAGAATAATAATTGCACATGTACAATTTCATCAACATCATACTATGAGTTAAGGAGGCATAACCTTTCCATGAATTAAAGATCAACCTATCCATCATACATTTCCCAAGGGTTAGCACATTTTGGTAGTACTTAGTGATAATTACCAAGATTATGTCTAGAGATCATGCACATTTGACAATAAATAATAATTTGAATGTATCTTGAATGCAAGAGGATGGATGGAATACTTATGTGGATCAGTTTCCTGATAACATCGGCGATGGACAAAAGGTAGGACAATCCTTCCACCCCCATTGACGGTGGGGGGGGTGACTGGATGATACAAGCATTAATGTCCAGGTGGTTCTCAAGGAGGGACATACTACGCATTGAGTTAGTAATGGCTTGACACATGCCTCAATAGATCATACCATTGTAATTGGATGGAAGCCTTCCCTCACCAGAATGAATATTTCCCTTTTTGAAATCTTGGATTATTATTTTTGGTCTACGATTAGGACTCTAGAGATACATAGAAAAAGGTGGAGAAACTCATAAATGAACAGGGGCATAGTCGATGAGTCCAACTCGATATTTTGGTTCATCAATCAATATATTGACACTACCATGAGCACTCAACAATACAGTTTGAAATGGCTTCGTCGAGCAGGTCGCAGGCTTGTAAAAAACAAAGGTCATTTGGGACAGACATATACCAGAGTTTCCATTACCCATTAATGTTAGCTTTACAGGATCCGAGATGGGGAGATTTAAGGATGTTCACTTCATCAACATAATTCGCATGGAAGTAGAGTTCTCTTAGTGAAAGAGCAATTTGGATTCTCTACCTCCAAGTGAGCACCAAACTGCAATGACAAACATCGTGATTTTTTTTCATGAGATTGTTCTAGTCTCAAAAAACAATGTCAAGGCATATCATAATAATAATTTCAATTGATTAAAATGATATTTTAATACCCCTAATTTAATCTAAGCTTTCAATGAATAATAATCATAAATAAAGAGGCATAATATCATCATAAAGATCTTTAAAAGTTAATAAGATGAAAGCACAACTGAGATAAACAATAATTGAAAGAAGAAGTAATGCATCCAATCCTGAAAAATGTTACTTCATATGCAATATAATAAATAGCAAAGAATCTACCTATGACATTAAATATGAAAAATTTTAAGAAAATATAAAAGTACAGGTCTTACTTAACTCACAACAAAGTAGAGGAAATTTTGTACTTCTACAATTGTTTTGTAATTTACTACAGTGGAGGTTGTACCAAGTTGCAACAACTATGGCATGGATAAACTAATTAGAAGAGAATGATTTATGGAAACATAGAGAAAAAGCACATAAACCCTAGAAATGAAAATATGAATCCCTCTATGTTCTGTAGAAACAATTTTTATTGAAAGGTATGTACTTTCTCAAGGTGTAAAAAGTCTCGTTCACAATCTTTTGAATGGATATTTATACAGAGAAATTACAAAATAATTTGTTATTTGATCCTAGATGTATCTTCGAATTCTAAAGATGTCAATCTGATTAGATTATCTCTGAATCTCTTCAACTATTTAAGCGAAACTTTCTCATTATGTTGACTGATTATCCAAATAAAAATTGTAATAGACATGAAAAGAGGCGTCCATTGGATCATCCCCAATATACCATTATGACCGTTGATATAGTTTTATCAATCCCACATTCACTGGGTAAATTATTTTAATTGGATTTATATAAAAAAAGGTTTTCATAAATAGTTTGAATACAAAGTGGACAAGCTCCAAAACCTTGATTCTATGTTAATTTTAAGCTGTGGGACTTGGATTTACTATTTGATCCCCTTTGAACACATGGAAGCTATTAATTTGTTGAAACAATGCTTCATTGGAGAGTTTTACTTTAATACCCAGTATCAAATCTGGACCACTCATTAGGGTAGTAAAAAAGTCTGAGAATAAATTTCAGCCTACCATTTGGATAATCATGTTGGGGTCAAATTTTAAATTTCATTCCGAACAAAGCATTTTGAAATAAGATCTACACCATTCATCTTAATGTTCAATTCAAATTCATAGAGAGGATGAAGACTATGTTGAGGAAGATTAGAGACTTAATCTCAATCGTCCATCGGATATTCCATAAGAGAAATATGGATTGTCAGTTATATGTGCATCCATCGGAGAAAAGGTATAGTCATTGATGATTTCAACTAGTACATGTGGAAGCTCGACATATGCTCGTACTAGTGTTAAAGTGGCATCCAGGTGTGACACATGTCACCTGATGGTTGGTCTTGTTGGAAAATTGTCATGGAATCATGATAATGAAGGACCCTGATATTGAATTTGGGTCGTCAATAGGAGAAGTTCTTGAAGTGATATAAACCATCCTTCGAGCACTCCATTCGAGAGACCAAGTCTGTGGGACTTTGAAAAAATGACTCTGATAATAGATCAGAACCGTCAATCGAAGTTGTTGAGAAAAAATAACGACCGCTGATTGGAGTTGTTGAGAAAAAATAAGGACTGTCAATCTAAGGTGTTGTAGAATTAATGACTTAGACCCAGATGCCATCATACTGACATCATATGGACACATGGTAGTCACTAACATGAGTTGAGTTGGTATGCCACCTAGATAACTGGCATGACATCTGGTAAGCTCAGAGACCTATGACGATTCTAGGTCATCTGTCAGAGTTCCTTTGGACTAGAAATATGAACCATTGATTTATTTCACTTGTCAGAGGTCCAAGATCAAATATGGGACATCCATCAGTAGGCACTCATCGGTGTTGCAAAACATTTTCGAGTCCGACGAGAAACTTCGAGATGTAATATCATCCATCAATTTTACTCACTTGATAGGAGTTTGAGACTCTCAACTAACCTTCCATATGAAAGTAGCTTTCAGAGTGGTCTAATTTGTAAGACTCTGACGGGGTAGCTCCGACATTTAATATTAGTCATCAATCAAAGATACCAAAAAGAAATGAGGATTGTCGATCTAATATGCTCAAAAACCCAAAATCAACTAAGGAATTAGAAATATCATGCTAACTTCATCGGGACAAATAGAAACTCAACATTGGCCCATACAAGTGCTGACATTGCGAATGGACATGACACATGTCAATTGGTTTTGGGGTTTTTGACCTCTGTATTTGGTATTTGCAGGTGTACACATGACAGTCATTGATTGGCCTCATTAATTTTATGATGGCACACTGACACACCATCTGGCAGGAGAAAACCTTGGGGTATGATATTAAATCTGGACCATTGATCGCTATCTCTTGATACGGGTCTGTGATCAAATCTAATTAGTTCATTGGAGAAACCGATTTGGAGTTGCGAGTGAATGAGGAACTCCGACAAGTGACAGTGATATTAACTCTGGATTGTTGATCTTGTGTGCGCCCAACAAAGTCGTGAATGCATCTTAACCATCCGTCGGTGAGACCATTTCATAGATGTTGCAACTATATGACTCTGATAAGGGACTCCAAGAAGAAACAAGAACCGTTGATCTACACGCAAATAATCCAAGTCATTGATTTTAAGCATGCAATTTTCTCCAAAAAGGTATTTCGAAATTTGTTTGATCCTTAAAGTAATAAATAAAAAACTATAACATATAAATCACAATAAAAATGTAACAATACAATCTAAATCTAATATTGAAACTATTTACAAAATAAAGTATAAAATAAAACTAAACTAAAATTAAAGCTAAAACTAAATTAAATAATACGTTATTAAAAGGTAAACCTAATATATAAACAAAAATAATAAAAAAAGAAGACAAATAAATCTAACAAATCAAAATTAGATTAAAATCTAAAAAATTCTTAAAAATTTGAATTTTATTTAGAATTTTAGTCTATGTTACAACAGTGACCAAGACAAAGGAAATCAATGTTGAACTTTTTTCTATACTGAGAGGGGGGGTGAATCAGTATAAGATACTTTTTACTTTATTTAACCATTCATCTATTATTCATTAACTCAGAAATAATAATCACATATAAGCTCAAATAACAATGAACATAGTTTAACATGAAAACTCAATCAGGAGAAAACCATAAAAACTATTCTTATAAATTCAAGTAGGTACCAACCTATTGTTACAAATATAGTAGGCACCAACCTACTAGAAACACCAATCTCCTTAACTCAGCACCAACTCAACAAAATGTAGGCACCAACCTAATGGGGAGACCAATCTCCTCAATTGAGAACCAACCCAACAACAGATGTAGGCACCAACCTATTGTTGCAATATTTGCAGGAAACAACCTGCTGGAGAAACCAATCCCCTCACCTGAGAACCAACTCAACAAGATATATGTAGACAACAATCCAATATCTTCATACACATATCACTTATGACTTCACTTGCATGCTTCATTCCACAAATAATCATTCAAACCCTAGTCACATGTAGCCTCCATACCTTAGCCAACTTCATAGAATCATTCAATAATATAATACTTGATGGAAACATCATAACCTCATAATAGCACACACGACAACATCATAGTGACGACAACATCCAAACATCAAAATGGTGCATACGACAACATCACAGTGACAACAACATCAGAACATTAGAATAGCACATACGACAACATCATAGTGACAACAACATCACAACCTCATAATAGTGCACCTTGAGAACAATAAAGACCCCAAGAAAATCCCTTAGATTTCTCCTGCACATCTTTAGATCTCAAAAATACACCCCAACACCTTTAGTGCACCTCATATTACTTTTTCGCACCTCAAATCACTTATGCACACCTCAAAATTGATCTCTTGCTTGGTTTCACTACAAATGTGCACATATATCTTGTATTTATAGTAATTACATCCCCTCTTTCTAGGCCGACTTGTAAATACTAGCTGAGCCGACCTCAATTTTTTGGATGGGTTGGTGAAGGGAAAAAATCATATCTCCTCATTCCTTCAGAGTTAGAGGGAATTCCATATACCATTGGAAAGGTCACGAAATAATATTTCCAACCATATAACTTATGATCCTATTTGAGCTAGGTATGTGGGATAAAAATTCCTTCAAATATAGGGTATCCAAACTGGTCATCAAAAATCCAAAAGTGATACTTTCAAAAATATCCATCGTGACATATTTATATTGGACATTTGTAGGCTTGTAATATTTATCTTGGACATATTTAGGCTCACTCTATCTTTGAAATTAATGACAAAAATATTTCCAACAATCTCCCCCTTTGTCATTGATGGAAACCTTTAGTCAATTTTGATACTCTCGATATCTGCAACTTTCCTTATGTCTACAATTCTTCCTTTATCTACAACTTCTCTCCCTTTGACATCAATGGAAAATGGTTTCTCCCTCTGATCTTGTTCTTCCATTTACTGAAAATATGAGAGATATATCACTCCCATACAACATTTTTCTCCTTTGAATTTATCGAGTACATATACATCTCTTGAGGTTCTATTTTCATTTTCCACTAATCTTCATGAAGTTGTTTTCCTCATCTCACACTCTTTAGAATGAAATGTGAGGTTGTAATCTAGATCACACATTTGGCTAACACTTAGTATATTATGCTTTAACCCTTCAACATACAATACACTTTTTGTTTTAGTCTTTCCATTATCAAGACTAAGAATACCTTTTCCAACTATCCTTGTAGAAGCCTTATCTCCAAAAGTAACATTACTTACTTTAAGGTGAGAAACTTGGTCTAGTCCCCTGTCATGCATTTTGAACATCCACTGGCAATGTATCATTGGTTCCCTTCATTTTGAGAATAAAGTGCAAGTCCACTTTCTTCCTTATTTTGTTCTTCGTTCTTCATTTTCCACACCCTAGTGTATTTTTCTCTATGCTTGGTAAGAACATGTTCTTCCCCGATTTGTTTAGGAGAATTTAACATGTTTCTTTTACAGTCACATGCTATGTGGCTATAATTATTTCACTTATAGCATTCAATATCAAGTAGAGGATAAAATGAATTATAGTTTTTGTTATAAAACCCATGAGAACTTCTGGTTTTTTTGCTCACATAATTATCCTTTGAGAATTTTTAAGAACATCTATTTATATCTCTCATATGATCACTTATTGCATAAGCTCTACAATCTAATTCTTTATGACCAAAATTATTACAAGAAAAATAGTAGACTAAAAAGCGATTTTGGTATCAATTTGTGAAAGGTATTCGTGGTGGAACAACTCTTCTGAACTTATTGTTGTTGTTCTTTTGAGAAGAATTGAGTTTCTATTGGTCATCATTTCCTTTCCTACTATTGCTTTCATTTTTGGTGGAGCCTTTGAGAATATTATCATAGCTTTCATTCTTTTCTTCATTTTCTTTTTCTAATGGATTTGTGACTTTAATGCTTCCATATCCCTCGATGGTATTTTGTTTTCTATTGTAGCTGAGACCTATCTTGATGAATTGTGACATTTGGAAACTAGAAATATTATCTGATATTTCAGTACTCTTTCCAAACTTCAATATTTTTTTCAATTAATCAGTTATTTTCTCTAGTTTCTTTCTTAAGGAAACTATTTCAACTTCTAGCCTCTCACAATTTTCTTCATTTTCTTTCAGTTGTCTTCACACCACTTCTTCTACCCTTTTTGCCTCTTCTAGTTGAGTCTTCAGGATAATTATTGTCTTATTTGTTTCTTCCATATCATGATCCTTCTTTTCATGTTTTTGTAATTGCTCCTTCTTCTTTATATTCTCTTCCATGACTTTGTCTATTTCTTTTAAGGCACTAATGAGTTTTTCTTCAAGATTCACTTCCCCATCAATGTCTTCTTCTTCGGAATCTAGATTTTATTTCTGATTATATCCATGTTCTTCATCGATGGGTTTTGTTTCCATGGTTATGGAGAGAGATTCTTATTTATCATCACTATTTTCCCTTTCTTTGGTTTTTCCATGTCCTGCTTTTAGATTTCTCAAAATTTGTGCTTATTTTGTCTCTGACTCATGAAGGGAATAGTCATTGGATCCATATTCACTAAATATCTCTTCATAATTGTTGTGTAGCTTATCCCAAATATGTTTAGTTGGTGTACACTTCATTATCTTGACAATATCATAATCTGGTAGGTCACTCAAGATGATCTATATTTATTTTTCATTGTTTTCACTTGACTCCTTCCCAGTTTCATCTATATAACTTCTTGTGACTGATTCCTAAATACCAAACCCAAGGGCCTACAAATATACTTTCATTCGTATAATCCATGGTGAATATTTTCTTCCATTAAACAAAGGAGCTATGTTTGTAGGGATACCTTCATTACAATCCATATGTGCTCAGGATCTTCCTTATAGTGGTTAAATTGTCTCTGAAGGAACCTTCTCTGATATCGATTGTTGAACTAATGCTTATACTAA
>ML781222.1:544357-570935 GCA_009831015.1 Picea engelmannii | reverse complement strand
ATAATTTTTACTTTATTTAACCATTCATCAATCATTCTTTAACTGAGAAACAATAATGACATATAAAATCAAATCACAATGCACATAGTTTAACATGGAAACTCAATCAGGAGAAAACAATAAAACTTATCTTTATAAATTCATGTAGGCACCAACTTACTATTACAAAGATTGTAGGACCAAAACTATTGGAGACACCAATATCCTTAATCAAGCACTAAATTAGCAAGATGTAGGAACCAAACTACTGAAGACATCAATCTCCTCGAATGAGCACCAATCTAGCAGCACCCGTAAGAACCAACCTATTGTTACAATATTTGTGGGCACCAACCTGTTGGAGACACCAATACCCTCACCTGAGCACCAACTTAATAAGATATGTGTAGACACCAATCCAGGATCTTCATACATAGAGAACTTATGACTTCACCTGCATGCTTCATTCCATAGAAAATCCTCCAAACACTAGTCACATGTAACCTTCATGTGCTGGACAACTTCATAGCATCATTTCAGAATATAACCCATGACGGAAACATCACAACATCATAATAGCACACATGGAAACATAACAACATTAGAATGGTGCATAAAGTAGCATCACAGTGATGGAAACATCATAACATTAGAATAACACATATGGAAACATCACAACCTCATAATAGTGTACCTTGAGAACAAGAAAGACCCCAAGAAAATCCCTTATACTTCTCTTTCACACCTTTATATCCAAAAACGACACCCCAACACATTTAACACACCTCATATCACTTTTTCATACCTCAGATTTGATCTCTTGATTGGTTTCACTAAAAATGCACACATCTATCTTTTGTTTATAGTAATTATGTCCCCACTTTCTGGGCCAACCTGTAAAGACTGGTTGAGCCGACCTCAATTTTTTGGTTAGGTTGTTGGATAGAAAAATTCATATCTCATCATTCCTAGGGAGTTATAGGTAATTCCATATACTGTTGGAAAGTTCATGAAATAATATTTTCAGCCATATAACTTGTGCTCCCATTTTATATAGGCATGTAGGGTAAAAATGCCTTCAAATATAGGGTATCCAAACTAGTCATAAAAAATCCAAAAGTAATAGTTTCAAAAATATCCATATTGAAATATTTATCTTGGATATTTGTAGTCTTGTAATATTTATCTTGGATGTCTATAGGATCCCCATGTGTTCGACACCAATGAAAACAATATTTCCAACAATCATTGTCGCTCGGGTGGAGTAGAAAATGATTTCATAGTTGGAAAATAACGTGATCGATAAGGCATAAGTATTTTATACCCACTTGAAAGTCATGTATCTTGCCACTACCCCTATGATAAAAAATATGGATATGATGGACCTAACATCTCTTCATGCTATGACAGTTGATGCAGATGAGGTTGTTAAGCTCACCCAGGAACTTCATGACACCCTTAATGAATATAATAGCCAGTTCAAGGAGTTACTTTAGGAACTCAGGAAGATGGTTCCTTTTTTCATGTTAGTTACTCAATGAATCCATTGGCTCAAGGATGAGCCAAATAATAGTGGTGGGGGGTTGTTGGAACCCAAAGTTTTGGATAAGGATCGTGCGTGCACAAACAAAGTTGTGCATGTGCTATAGTTTTACACACACTCTGGTAGTTGTGCAAGGTATGACATAAGGAGTGTGCGTTAGTCCAAAGTTCTATAATGCATGAAAGAAATAAAGAAGATACCACATGCACAAGAAAGTCAAGAAAATGATCTTTGGGAAATCTTCTGGAATGATTAACTCAGAAAAAATGAGAGATCATGGAGCAGTTAAGGGATGAGATAGAAATTTACTTAAGACTGACATGACTCCAAAGAGGTGATGTGGACTCCATGCGGGTGGTAGAAGTGTATGGGACTAGAATTCAACATAACTAGATGTTATAGAGTGCCATAGTAGGGAAGGAAACAAAAAGGAGAAATGATAATAGAGAGGGAGTTAGTAAATTCTTGGTTATTTCTATTGTGATTGTTTCTATTATGGTCTATGTTTTCTAGTTAGCTCTAATCTCTCTCGATTGAGAGACAAGTCTAGCTATGTTTTGTAAGAGTTTGTTTGTGAGTCTGGTTTTTTTATTACATCCAAATTTTGGGAGAAAGTGCATGGCACCTTGTAATGAACTACTGTGAGAAGGTGTAAGAGAACAGAGAGTTGGTTTTGATAAATGACGAGTCTCTTGGTTTTCGTATGTTACTGGTTGAATGAATAAAATGAAAGCTACAACTATTTATGTCCTTTCTTATGTTGATCATGCGTCCAATGAATGTGTGTGTTAATGTTACATGTTGTTAATATTTAATCATATTTTAATGAAATGTATGGATGTCAGCCTGAACATATTCTCTTTGTAATCAACCCTTCATCACCGACACAATAATGTTGAGGAAAAGGTATGGATTACCTTACTCAGTCATTTTCATATCTTGCCTAGCTAGGACAAGATAGTTGGGAATGTCGCTCGGGGTTTATAGCCTCAAAATATTCAGCCAATACTCAAGTATTAATTACAAGGACTGAGGATGATTTTATAACTTAAATATGTTGCAATGTAAAATAAATTTTATAAAAGATACTAGAGTCTACACAGATTTTGCGATAAAGTAAGCATGGAGATCAAAAGAGAAAAGTAACAAAGTCATGAATACACATGTATGAGATAGAATAACAATATGATTTTATTTCATTCTGAGATAAAAAAAGTATTTTTTTCTTTACAAAAACCTTGGGAGGGAATGGGCCAAAGTCTGATTTAGAGATCCCCGATGAACACCATACAAAAAGACTCTAACAGTAAAGTAAAACTGAAATTAATAATTTGGATCAACTTGCCACAACTACTGCCATTTTGACTTTGCAAGATATCATTTATTAGCCATGAAACTTAATTCACAAACATAAAAGAATATAAAAACTATCAAGGATGAATCAAAACCTCTAAAACAAGCCTTTGAAAAGTGTGGTTAAGTCTTGAACCTTTCTTTCTACAATAAAACCCTGTTGTCAAGAAGAGAATTAGGCTTTGAATAAACTCAGAAATGAATGAAAATCGAAACTATCTCTTGTAACTAAACAGAAAAACTTAGTCTTGTTTTCTCCTTCTATTATCCCCTTTGTCTCTTCTTCTCATTGAGATTTTATTATTTCCAAATAAGTTGAAGTAGTGCAACTAGTTTCTTTAGTTAGGTTGATTTAACTTAACTAATTAGTTTAGGATAAATAAATAATAATAATGTAGTTAAGTATCTTAATTAATAATAACTAGGTAGGTGGAACCCCTTGTGACTCTCGTGAATATCTTATTTTTAAATCATGAAATATAACACATAAAAGATAATCACTTTGACCATATGCCACCTTTGTAACTCCCTTGAAGATCTTTTAAACTGGATATTTAAATATCAACAATAATTTATATCATATCTAAAAAGAATATATATACACATTATCCACAAAATATAAAAAATAGGGCTTGTTGTCAAAAAATGATGAAAGCCATTAAACATTGTCCTCATCAACTGAATCATATAGAACATAATTTAAAAACCATATTTTCCACTTTGTGAGAAAATTTTTCTTTTCTCACTGTTGTTTCTCTTACACTTTTCTAAAGTAGCTCGTGGTTGATTGGACCCTTGGGGTTGTATCTCGTTTATCACATGGGAGCAGTCATTCTTTAAATGAAGGTAGGAAGACATAGATTTAGAGGAATCAATGGAGGGAGAAGAAGGGGAAGAAGTTGTTTTTCCTTTGTCTTGCACAGGTTGGAGAATATCAATTTTCAATCTCTTACTGGCGTGTGAAGAATGAACTGGCGAAATAGCATGGACAATTTGGGTATTGGTATTAACAGGTGTTGGTAAAGAAAATGACATAATGGGCCAACCACGATGATGAGAGACAAGCTAGTTGACAATATCTTGTCAACCGTCATTTGTGGGGAATTCAGAATGCAAGGGCACATGTGGAAGAATGGAAATGCTAGGAATATTCTTAGGAGAATGGAAAGGGGGTATTTTTGGTTGAGGATGCATTATCCCATGGCCAACCCAATTAAAGAACCCATATTGGAACAATTGGTTCAATTCTTGTGGGTCAACGTAAAAAATGGATAGAAAATCTAGGCCTCCTATGGCCTCGATTCCAATTTCCCCTGCTTCTATTATTTCGACCATTGCTTCCTCTACTGAAAAATCTCATCATGTAGCAACATTTTGTTAGTAATGAAGCTCTCAATAAACCATACATGACACTCTACTTACATTAACCCAAATTTTTCTCCAAAATTGACATGAGATACATGCAAATCCATCCATAACACATCATTCATTAATTGTCATGTAAACAGGGAAAAATAGGGTTGATGGGAAATATGGAGGGAGTGTAATTAGAGAAAAATGGTACAATGATAGGAAATAGCCTACACACTACATCATCATGTTCAACACCTAGAAGGTGTATGTCTAAAAAAAAAATATTAACATGATCTTTCGGGGGTCCTAGTTTGTCTGGGTTCAATTTTGGGAGGAGTTTATCAAACTTCCTTGGAATTTCATGAAGTTGTCCAGCCAAATTGAGAGCTCCTTGGGATCTCCATCATGGTATAATTTATTTTTGGATCTTGTTTTCTCCCATTAGTTTTTCTATGGTGATTTTTGGTTGTTCACCTTCAAGTTCTTCTCCAGGTTCAATAAGTAAACATCCATCTTTTGTCAAGGGTATTGGGACCTCTTGTAATGCGGTTTCAATAAGGTTGTCTACAGAGTCAACAAAAAAATCAAGATCCGGGTTAGGACATTCTACACGGGTCACTTTTCTCCTAGGGAGTTCAGAGGCTGTAGGTAATTTTCCAAGAAATTTTGTGTAAGCGGGTGTAATTCTACGAGTTTCGTGAAGCTCTTCTTGTGGTATGCGAAACCAAGTCTCAATATGTATCTCAAGACTATTGGAGGCACTTATGAAATTAGACTTTGAGTCTTTGTAGGTAACTTATTTTTCATACTCGACCCAAGGGAACAAGGTAGGTTGAGGGTTGGGATTGCTCATTGAAGACTAATTTTGGTTATTGTTTAATTCATATATATAAGCCATAAACGATGGCCCTCCTTCTAGCGCCAATTTTGTTGACGAGTTCAAATTCACTCGACAACAACAAGGGGTACTCCCTGGTATATGGTCCCAACTAGACTATACACCATTTAAATTAGGAGTCCCATTTGGAATTTGGATCGATTGCCATTTGTTGGTGTCTTTTGGTTTTTACACCGGTTAAGGTCCAGTGTAATGATGAGGCGGATGGATGGTGAAATTGTAATGAAAATATGTAGATGAATATGCATGCAAATATGACTAATCTATCACTAATCTATGTTAACCTATCCTAGCTGGGAGCACACTAGAGAAACTGGTGAGTTATCAATGTGACGAAAATCCTACACAAATTTTATATAGTTAGCTGTAACAAAAGGGAAATATTGGAGACAAGTGCATACAAATTTATATAATCAAATTAATCTAGATCACAACAAAGTGTATGATAACAACCCACAAATATCAAGGCATTTAAATATTCAAAGAAAAATCAATAACTGCAGAATGACAAATATTGCATGAGAATCATTCTACAACAAACAAGCATTCTTATAGTCCATAGAAATAGTAATTATCTTCACTTAAAGTAGTTCAAAGATCTAATCCATTTCTACACATAATTCCTTCTATAATCTATTGGCTCTGAGGGATTCTAAATATTCATTAATAGTCTATAAGTTCTCAGAAATTTTCTTGGGTCTATACAATACTTGAAAATCCAAAAAGTCCCTATCAAATGAGCTTCTACCCTATTTTATACAAAACTTATTAACTCCCATGTGTATCTTTGTTTTTTTCTTGAAGATGCAGTTACAAAATGGTTCATCTTCTCTTCCCTAATGATAAGTGTGTAGTAAAAGATGAAATTAAGAGTAGGAAAAGAACAAAAAAAAGGGCAAGTATCATGTCCTTTTCTTATGAACTTTTTATTTTAAGGTAGGTCATCAAGAATTCCCACTAGTTGTAGAGTGATTCAATCCTCCGATATGTTTGATTCTCTAATGTTCCATTGTTCAGAGCAATACTGTCATCGAGGGTGCTCATATCCATTTCTAACTTTGTCATGAAAGTTTGCACCACCGTATGAAGATTTACTGGATGTAGTAGATGTTTATCAATAAGGTCGATGGATACAAAGGTAGTTTCTTTAGCTATTTTCTTCCTTCAATTTGCACTGACCTGAACTTCATTTACCATTTCTTCTGCTACTAGGTTTTTTCCAAGTTCATCTAACCTTGGGAGGTGGCCATTTCTGATCAGTTCCTGAGCAACCTTGTGGATTCTGGAACATATTTCCATAGATTTAGTTACTTCTCTATCATCTCTTTGTCCTATCTATTGGAAATGATCCAATGCATACAAATCGGTCTTTTTCTCAAATTTTGATGGCCTATATAACTTAGGAGGTGCATCAATATTTTCCTCTATCCACATATCAATGTTAGTTATACCTTCACGGATAGTGTTGTAGTGTGTTAGCTTCATTTGTATCTAGTTAGTTTGGTCGATGATCACTGTAGTTGTATCTTGCAGCAAGCATAGATGAGCGTACATGTCAATAATGGAACCTTCTAAGTCATTTCTAACCTTCTCGACACTGTCTTTAAAGTTGAGGAAGTTTCTTTCATCGATCTTTACTTGTTGAAGTATTTCTTCTAGCTCCCTAATCCTTGCCTCCTTTTCTTCATTATGTTGGCATAGCCTCTGTATATTGTCTATGGTTGCATCCATAAATGTAGAATCAACCCTATTTGTTTCCAATTGGTCTTCCTTGACTTCTCCTATGATGGGGACTTGAGTAACCACTAATATAGGGGCTCCTTCTGTCACTAGAACTTATTTAACTCTTTCTTGCACAATTCTACCAATTTTACTATTATAGGTGATGCTTCTTAGATCCAATACTTCTGTTAGTTGAAAAGGATCCCAGAGCCCAAGGACTAAACCACTTCTCGTTGTCTCTACTTTTGTACCCGAGGTGGACATTCCTCAGATATCCAAGTCAATCAGGTGTGTTTCATCCTCTTTGTTCTTTGTATTATTCCTCTATCTTTCTTCTTCAACAACTTTATCTATTGCTTCTTTTTCCTCCTTCTCTTCTAATTATGTTGCTACTCTTACTACTTCTACCATCTCGTTTTCTTTTTTTGCAATAGCTTTTTCTTTGTCCTCAACTTTAGATTTTGCTTCATCTTTTTCTCTGGCCTTTGCTTTGTCGGCTTCGATATTTTGTTTCTTTTTAGCATTGTTCTTATTTTTCAACACCTTCTCTTTGTCTCTTATATTTTTATCAACCAGCGATTATTCCTTCTCTTCAGTGGAACCTGAATGAGTTGAGATAGAGATGGGAGAATATCTCCCAGCTTCCTTGTGTTCTACTTCTCTCCTGGTCGCTTCTCTTGATGTTTCTTCATCGGAGATCCTCCACTTTGGTTGGCCACCTTTGTTGAAAATTACTTCATCATATGGAATTTTGGTCATTTCCTCTTCGTCCCATAATCAGTGGTGTATTTATATGGGAGCCTCATGCTATTGAATTTCTTTTTGACAATATTCTTAGGGTCCTGCCTGTTGAATCATTTCTCTCCAAAGTGGTAGGAAAGTAAGATGTCCACTTCTGTTTGATCTTGTTTTGTGGTCTCAAAGAAATAGTTGTCGGTGCATAAAGGTACTGGAGGCCAAATTGCTTTCCTTGATCTATATAGCATTCCTCTAACTCCATGTATGATAGCTTGATATGCTACCCCCTGAAGCACAAGTTTGTCAGGAACGAACCGAGGGATTAGGTGGGGTGGTTTTATCGCACCATATATTCTTATATAGGTATCATTCACCATTAAATACCAATCCCTGATTGTTCTTATGATTGCTACAACTTTGTCTGTCATACAAGGTAGGATGGTGAAAAAGATAAATTCATATAAGGGAGCAAGGAAGTGTTCACAAATTCTTTGATATTTTGTACGATATTTGTGCTCCCAAATCACTTTGTAATAGATGTGGATTGTGATGTCGACGAGAAGCCAACTCCACCCCATATTTGGGTAATTGTGAGAAATACACATTATGTCGAGGAGGTATGAAGACATATGGAAATTAGGAAAGGTTATTGGTTGTGCTTGTGTAACTGAAGAGATGGCAGCGGTGAGATTTTTCAGATAATATGTCTTCCCAATTGAGTGAAAGCCCCACATCTGCACAAAAATAAATTAGGGCATGTATGAAAGGGGGAAATGAGTTGCATCTGGTACCTCGTATAACCTGCATAGCATGGCCACCATATACTGGTAGGGTCTACTTAAATTAGTCGTGGGGTACTGACTCTTAGGCCTATACTTGAACTTCTTATCTGCCTTGTAGCATCTAGGGAATACATCTTTTGGTGTAAGTTCCAACTCACTGAGGAGTTGACTATCTAGTATTTTGTTCCCAGCTTTAATATGATAACATTTAGCCAAATTGTTAGGCCTTAATGAAGCTATAGGTTCATTTCTTGCGTTACAGACATATTGACTATTTATGTCTATGTTCTTCAAAATCCATGAAATGGCGTCTATACAAGGGAAGACCACTAGATGAGTTTCCATCCTGAATATTCTTGATTTTCTAATGTTCTTGAATGCCTAAAGTTCATCTAGCTCTTCCACCTCCAGAGAGAAGTTTGACTTCTTAAACATATAATAAACTTCTCTCCAATTTAAGGTCTCTCCATCCTTCTTTAGAAGTCCTAACGTATCATCATATATAGTCTCGACAATTTCTACCTCTACTGTTTGTTGGGAGCTTCTAGATGGCTCAACCCCTATTGCTTTTTCCACCATCTTATTTCGTTGTGACATGTTTGAACCTGCAAAAAGGATAAATTTATAGCACGTTATTTGAAATACAACTAAATGATCAAACAATTATAAGACTTACTGAAATTATCAAGACATAGCAATGCTTCTCTCTGAGGATTGAAAAGTTGGATATTAAGCTTGAAAGTCTAAATCAGAGATCGAGGGACTAACTTCTGTGATAAAGATCAGAGAAGTTTGTACTAAGATTTCTGATAAGAAGGTTGAAAGAGTGGCGATCGTAGAAGTTAAGGACAACTCCTCCAATTGCATCAGAGGAGTTAGTAAGAAATACTTCGATGAGGTCAGAAGAGTTGATCCCAACCTCTCCGATATGTCATCATAAAGAAGCTCCTCTAATCATATCAAAGGATATGTTTTCAACTACTCCGAACTACATCGAGGAGATAATTTTAACTTTTCCAAACTCATCGGAGAAGTTCTTCGATGTGTTTAGAGATTTACTTTGAAATCCTTTGGTTTGGAGTTAGGAATTTTCGCGAAAAATGGCAAGGCTAAGGGTCTACATGAGGAAATCCTAGAACCTTCTAGATCATGGTCTACGTGCTCGGGGCTTGCAAATATCAAGTGTAAGGGTGAAAAAAAGTTTTGTTGCAATGAAGGAGAAGGGGTCGACTGGGCATTCATTCCAGGGAAAGGAACATGCTCTAAAAAAAATAAGTTTGGCGAATGTTGGCGACGAGGAGGGGGAGGTGGTCGAGAGTGAAGTGATGAGGAGTGGGGAAAAAGACTATCAATCTAGGGCAATGGAGAAAGGAACAAGGAAAAAAACTAGCAAAAAACATAGACCTAATGCTAACCTTAGAATAGAAGATAGGTGAGGTGTTCTTACTTGGATTCTTCTACCACGTGGTGAGAATGGATAGGTGAGATATTTGAATGAAGTTCAGCTCGATGTGTTTAACCTTAGGTTTCCTTGTTCATTTGCAAATGGTCGAATGACATTAAACCTAACTCCGTTCCATTTATATAACCAAACGATCATTTATGGTATTAAATGCGGTGGTTGGGGTCGGTTTGATCGAAGGGCCAAAGAGGACATTCTCCGATAAGTTCAGAAGCTGAGACAGGAACTCTCCCAATGTGTTCAGAAGAGTTAAAGTTAACTCCTCCAAACACATCAAAGGAGTTTCTCCTAACTCTTGTGATAACGTTGAGTATCAGAGCATATGAAAAGAACTCTTTCGAACTTGTTTGGAGAAGTTTGAAGTAGCTCCTTCGAACTCTTCAAAGGAGTTTCAAGTAACTCCTCGTAAAACTGTTCAGAGGAGTTTCAAGTAACTCCGTCGGCTTCAAATTTGAATAAAAACACCAAGTACTGATGACTTTTGTTTTTCCAAATGAATCATGAGTTATCAAAAGAATCTTAAGATGGAGAGGGAGACTTATGAGGCTTTCTATTAAGATCAAAAGCTAAGGGTCTCCATTTTTAGGGAGGTAAACATGATCAAACAAAAAATGGAGGGTTGTAGTGCATGTCACAACACAACGACAAGAGAAGAAAAAGGTCGAGAAATCCCAACAGAAAGACAGAGAAAAAGTAGAAGAGTAGCAACAAGTTGCGAAAACCCCAGAAGAAGAAAAGAACCATTCAGATAGTGGACACGCGCAAAGTAGCTAAGGGAGACGAAAAAGGGAAAGGGCTCAAGAGGAAACAGACCCCTTCATAAACCCTCCCCATGCAACAACACCCAAAGGAGGGAACTATGGTTGTATCCAGCCAGTTGATACAACATAGCTTCGCCCATTTCCTTATGAAGAGTTACCATTGGCGCGGGTGCCTTTGCAGGATCTGCACACCTATGTGACTAGTACAATGAATGAGATAGGGGATCAACACTAGGTACTTAGCCAGTCTTATGCACAACTGCAGCAGTAGCATGACCAATAAATTGAGGCACCACCAAGAAATAGTGGCCCACAAAGAAATTGAAGCTATGCACAATGAGATCAAGGCAC
Organism: Picea engelmannii; assembly: GCA_009831015.1. Classification (NCBI taxonomy): domain Eukaryota; kingdom Viridiplantae; phylum Streptophyta; class Pinopsida; order Pinales; family Pinaceae; genus Picea; species Picea engelmannii. The sequence continues at coordinate 559,993 of ML781222.1, read as the reverse complement.
GACATGAAATAGATATCATTGTGCACAAGGAATTGATCAACGTCGTTGATGAAGCCTATGTGTAAATGCCCAATAAATCTAACGACATTCTAAACCTCACTGCACCACAAAAACTTGGCAAAGTAAAGGAACGCGTCCAGTACCTGAAGAAATAGAACTTAGAACATCATGACAAGCTAAAGTGTGCCCCCCGCGTAGAGGAAGGGAGCTTGCAAAAACAACTTGCTATAGCAGAGAAGGCACTTCAACAAGTACAAATGCACATAGAAGACTTCTCAGGGATAGTCAACTGCAGCTTCAAATTGTAAACGCAACTCCAAGATGCCCCATAAATAAAAACAATTGATAGTTGACTATTAATTACAAGTTGCGTTTATCTACTCAATGCCAATGATTGTTGCATCTATCCAACTTATATTTTGCTATGAAATATGCAGTTCCAATTTTGCATGCGGCCATGATCAGCTGGTTTCTCAAACAAGCTGAAAACCACAATTACGAACCTGAAAGAGAACATTTGGAGAGTCTGATGCTATCTGATCCTGCAACGTTTTTTATAAAGTCAACGCCCCGAGGAATAGGGGCGTTGACTCAACAACGCAGTCCACTATGAGCTTACCCTAATCAGTGTGTGTCGGCTCTATCCGCCCTAATCCCAATCCCAGAACAACCATCGAGGCAGATTGCCAGGAAATTAAACGACGAGATCTCTAAATGAGAGAAAATGATGCCTCCTGAACAACTTTGTAGTGTCCTCTCTGTAAGAGGGGAAATTTATAGGGCTACTCGTCGGAAGAGGCGTCCTCTGCTATCCCGCTCCACTATCACTACATATAAGTTGAAACATTTGTTTTAGCAGTTGTAATTATAAAAGTCAAGTCGTAACGAATAGCGTAATTGCTCGATCTGAAATTTATTCTGATGTAATCATTAATTTAAATCAAATCATGTAGATGTAGATATTTTTGTAAGGCCTCAACCTTGTCAAAAGACAGTAATTATTTTATTATTTATTTTGAAGTTATTCAAAATATTATATTTGTAATTTATTTATTTAAAATTTAAAATTTTTAATAGTTATATGTGAAAAACAAGAGGTTTATTCCATTTTTGGAATAGTTTTCTTTGATTTTGAGGGTGTTATTCTTATCCATGCCCTTCAAGAGTTACTTTTCAATAAGTACCAATGGTGCCATGTTCATGCATTCCCTTCAAGTATCGAACTTTCTTGGTGAGGGAAATGGTGCAACTATTGAGACCCTATTAACTTATCCTTTGTCACCCTTGTTGAGAGACTAATGGTCACTAAGGAATACAGATTCCTCCTTATTTTTCACCTCTCAGATAAACCCCATGACTGACCAAATCCATCACCTACCCTCATGGCAATGTGAAACCTCCAAGTAAAAGCATCGCAAGGCCGTGGAAAATGAGTACTAGTAGGGGGGAGGGGGGGGCGGGGGTGACAATAATTGTCTTCCTCCTTTCCTAATGATACCATGTACACTTATCATAAATTAAATTATGTATTCTCAGTCTACACATTATTGATGCACTTGGATGTCGATGTACACTTGTGACTTCCCTATCAACTAGGAAAACCATCAGTAGCATCTGAAAATAATTGCACCTCAAATATATCCATTTCCATGTATCATAATCATATGAAATGATACTGTCAATTACATCATGTCAATGTACATTTTATTTATCCATGTTTCACCTAAGCATTTAAATAAAATTCGTACAAATTACCATTACATCAATTTAAAACTAATGAAAATAATTAAAGAGTCTAAGTTTTATCATCATAACACAAGCCAATAAACTGGGTCATTTTGTAAATAAATTTCCCTCAAATAGTAAAGTCCAATCTATCAAACTAGTCAAGAAAAATAGGGCACTACACTCCACTGGGGAAAGTGAAACAACTTGTTTACTAAAAAATATTCAACCCCATTTAAAGAAAAACCTTGTGATTATGAGTGTTACCTAAAATATTAGGTGAAGCTTTAAAGGAAATCAACTTCACACTTTCTATGTTCAGGAAAAGATGCTAAATCATCAAAGTTGCATAATTGTGATACTATGGGTTAATGATACGATGGAAGGACTTAAATAACCCATTTGCTTGAATTCCAAGGTATGACTTTCTAAAATCTTTGATTTTTTATCAAAAGGATTGATTGAATCAAGGACTCTTTGATTCACCTCGTGTGTTGCCATTTGTTGTGCCTGCAACAAACCCCTTAAGTTTTGAGAAAATCTTGGGGCCTTGCCTTAAGTTTTTTACTGGTTTGAGTATGCTTCCTTTTTTTTGACAAATAATTGACTTTGATTCCTCATTTTTTTTCCACACTGATTCATTCTTTTATATGGTCCTTCATGTTTTACTTGTTTGGTTTTGACTTAGTTTCTTTTATTGAGCTTTATTCCTCACTCAGTTTTTGGTTTCTTTGCTTCTTTTTTAAAACTCCTTTGGTCCTTGATTTCTAGATAGGAACCGATTATCTAATCGTGCCCCTTTTCCAATTTGATTACTTAATTCATTCCTTGATTTGGAAATCAGGCCCGATTTATAAATCAATCCCTCCTTGATTTGGTAATCAGTCTCAAATGCCAAAATTAGGGTCTTAATTTTGGGATAATCCCAAATCTCCAAATCGGGACCTCCATTCATCTCATACAATTCTTCAATTTTTCCCCTATTTTATACGCGATCTTTCTTTTTTAACTTTGTTTGAATGTCTCTTCCTTCCTTTCAAACTTTTATTTCTCTTTTTGAAATTCAACCAAGTAAAAACCTTTACTAAATCCCAAATTCTCAATCGACCCCGACATCCAAATCAAGCATCATTTTCACTTAGTTGTTATTGCCCTACCCCAAATTGGAAATCAACCATAATTTCCAAATCGGGCCCTCTCGTCACCATTCATATTGTGTGGACCATATGGACTTTCAACCTTGTTCGTGTCATTTTCTTATTTATATTATTTTTAAACTTTATTCGATAAGTTCCTTTTAAGGCCACATGTCCTTGACCAGTATAAAACTTCAAAATTGGGCCCTCTAATAACTAAAGTGTTATAACCATAGTCTCATTCAGTGATCAAACTCAACTTCAAAATTTGGCCTTTCCCTTTTGAATAATAGTGACACATTGCCCCAATTTCTCAATTGGCCTTGATTTTGAAATTGGCTTCCTTCCTCGCAACTCTTTATTTGCACGTGTGAAATTGTTGGTTGTGGAGCCTAATTATCTTTTTGATTCAGAGGTTTGTTTCGGTCTTTCTTGGACCCCATTCCCTAATGAGGGGGTGTGTGGGGGATTTCCCCCACCACAACTGTTTCCAGGAGGGTCCCAGGGGGGGATGTGGGGGGCAGGGTGACAATTTTTGTAGGGCCCCCTAGCAAGGGATTGGAGGGAAGTGCCCCAGAAAAGAAATATTGGGAAAAATTGACTTGTAAAATATTGTAATTTCATAGTCAATCTGGACCGTTCATTATAAGGTCGTAAATCTTACGGTATAAGTTATTTTTTAGGGGTTTTTTCCCTAGAAGGAAACCCTCTTTTATGAGAAAATTGTATTTCAACTGTGTATTATCGCGAATATTGTATTCTTGATCCAGATTTTATGAGTAGAACAAAATGAATATAGATTATTATTAAAATATTCTTAACACAAAATAACAGAGATACAATAAAATTGGTTTATATTTAATAAGGAAATAAACTGAAATTGTAAAATGCAACGAAAAACAAGCTTGTTGGAATGGTGGCAGCTTATCTTTGAGAAGAGACGTGACGGATGCGTTGATTCGCAAGAAGATGATTACAATGAGGCTCTGAAGGCCTTTTTACAATAATCATTAATTCCAAAACCATAGACATCCAAAAACCTAACCCTAGGAGATGAAGCACCAAAAGTCATGTGGGCCCCATTGGGGTAAGTTAGTACATCAATTTCTCGGGGTCGTAACTTTTGTATACGTTCTCCATTTTAGGCGCATGATATCCTGTTAGAAATGTCTATCCAAGGACTGCACATGTTGCGATGAGACTCTAACTTTGTCTATAGTCTCACTATGGAGAGCCCTAAAAATGTTTTTTAGGGCCTCAAAATGGCCTCGGAAGTTGGGGACCTGAAAACTAGGAAAAAACTACCAAACTGGAAAACTGACAAAATGAACCAGCTAAAATAGGTGGGAGACCACCGAAATCCATTTGGATAAATCCTCCCCCCTTATGAAGCAATGGTCTACATTGCGTTGAGTTCCCCCATCACATGAGGAACTTTCTGTCGAATTTGCCTCTGGGTGAGCCACTTGCCTTGGTGCAGGAGTTGCCTTGATTTGACAACTCGATAAAGTTGGATCATTTGTTGTCGAGTGCCCTTGACCTCTGTGTCCACAATATGATCACAGGATTCTTGTTGCATGCAGTCAGTGTTGAGCTTTGTTGGTGTCAACTGTTCTTCTATCTCTGAGGTGTCCAATAATGGTGGGAAATATGGCCAAACAAGAGTCACATTGAACACTGGGTGCAGGCCAAGGAAAGGAGGAATGTTGAGCTCAAAATAATTGTCACCCATAGCCTTTGTGATGGTGTAAGGTCCATGACGGAGCGAGCGAAGCTTCTGATGGGGCCCTCTAAGGTGTTGTTTCTACAAGTTCAACCAAACTTTGTATCTCACCTCAAACTTATGTGGCACCCGGTGTTGATCATGAAGTTGTTGTACTTGGAATTGGAATTCTGTAAAATATCCTCAACCTGTTGGTAGATATTCTAGATCCGCTCAATGAATCGGGTGGCTTTGTCAGCCTTAGTTGGAGTAGGGTATGATTCGACCAAGGTGGCCACAAGGGGTAGTGCAACATCCATGGGACCGAATGGTTGGAATCCAAAACCCACCTAAAAGGGGTTGCAGTTGGTTGATCTATGTAGTGCTCGGTTGTAGCTATGTTGAACATAGGGAAGGCTCTCATCCCATGTGTAGGGTTGCTTGGAATTGTACATGCATAGGATATGAACGATCATCTGATTGACAACCTTAGTTTGGCCATCTGTCTGGTGGTGGAAAGTAGTGGATTTGGTGAGCTTAGTGTCCAGAAGTGACTAGAAGATCGACCAGAATGTGCTGAGGAACCAACTGTCCCGATATGAGACAATGGTTTTTGGGATTCCAAAATGTACCCATAATTGTTCAAAGAAGAGTTTGGTAGTGGCATCTGTTGTGATGCTCTTCTTATAGGCAGCCAGAATCGCCATCCTGGAAAAGCGATCAACAACCACAAAAACACAGTCATTTCCCTTCTTGGTCAATAGAAGGCCCAACATGTAGTCCATTGAGATGGATTCCCATGGAATTTAAAGAGTAGGTAGAGGGGTGTACATGCCCTGTTTCTTGGTGTTCGGTTTGGCAATAGCGCAGGCAATGCAGGACTTAATATACTTGCCCACATCCGGTCGAATTTTTGGCCAGTAGAAATGTTTTTGTAGTATTGCCACTATCTTTTTGACATCGAAGTGTCATGCCAGCCGACTGTAGTGGGATTCCCAAATCAAATTCAGGTGCTTTCTTGATGGAATGCAGAGATGGAACAGATCGCACAATATCCCATCTTGAAGATGGAACAGATCGCACAATATCCCATCTTGAAGATGGAAATTAGTGACAATTGAGTTTGTGCCCAACATTTGGGAGGTGGTGACGAATTCAGGGTCTGTCTCATAGAGGTGGGGCCATCCAGAGGTCTCGTGGCCACAAGAGTCTAGCACCGTGGTGAGTGTTGTGACTGGAGGTCGGCTGAGGAAATCAACAAATTGGTTGGTACTTCATGTTTTATACTTGATGTTGAGGTGGAATTGTTTCAAGTATGTGGATCACTTATGATGGTGTTCATTCTGCAATTTTCCTTGCATCTACATGAACTGCAGTGGCTTATGATCAGTGTGGATGATTGTCTCCTTCCCAAGAATGTAATGTCTCCACTAGAGGCAAGTTTCACAATGGAGTACATTTATTTGTCATAATTAGGGTACTTACAAACATAATCTGATACTGTCTCACTATGATAGGCCACGGGGTGGTCGTGCTGAGTGAGAATGATGCACACAACATAGTTTAAAGCATTTGTCTCGATCTCAAAGGGTTGTTGTAGGTCCGATAATGAAAGTATTGGGGCTGATCATAATATATGCTTCAAATCATTGAACGCTTGTTGTTGGGACATGCCCCACATAATATTTTCATTACCACCACCCCTGGTTACTTGGCTAAGGGCCCATGTAATATGGGAGAATCCCAACACAAACCTACAATAGAAATTAGCAAGGCCCAATAATCTTCGAAGCTCAGTGAGTGTGGTTGGGGCTGGCCCATCACGGATGACCTGGGTCTTGGCTGGATCCACATGTACACCATGTTGATCAACGATGTAGCCTATGTAATGGACCTTTTCCCTACCGAAGGAACATTTTTCCAAGTTGGCATATAGTTTTTGATGCTGCAGGGTGTGGAAAACCTGTTGAATATGTTGCAAGTGTTCTACCCAAGTCTTGTTGTAGATGAAGATGTCATATAGATACACCACTACAAAAGTATCGATGAATGGCCATAGGATATTGTCCATCATCCTCATGAAATTTGCTAGAGCATTTGTCAAACCAAAGGGCATGACCAACCATTCAAAAAGACCTTATTTTGACTTGAAGGCAATCTTCCATACATCTGTATGTTCTATTGGGACCTGGTGGTAGCTATAATTCAAATCAATCTTACTAAAGTACTTGGCCCTCATGAGTTGATCAAGGGGGTTGTCGATTTGGAGAATCGGGTACCGGTTCCCGACTGTGATTTTATTTACGGCCCGATAATCAATGCAGAGTCATCAGTTCCCATCTGACTTCTGCCCCAACACGATTGGGCTTCCACAAGGCAATGAGATGGGATGGATGTGCCCCTTGTGGAGAAGTTCTTAGATCTACCACTTGATATCCTCTTTCTCTAATAGAGAGAAGCAGTAGACTAGCCCATTTGAAAGAAATTCATCGGGGGTCAGATTGATGGTATGCTTGACATGACAGTGCAAAGGTACCCTGGTGGGTGAGGAGAAGATATATGAGCATCCTTCCACGACCTTATCCACTTGAATTTGTTGTGTGGAGAGGTCGGTCGTGGAGACCCTAGATGTGGTTGTGATATTTTTCTCACTCTGAGAGAAAATCATGAAGAAGACAAACTTCTCGGTCTGAGAGATGACCTTCCTGCATTGCTTGGCAGAGATCAAGGAAATATCACTAGGTAGGACTACCTCTAGTCTCCTATATAATTTCTTTCTCAAAGTAATAATAACACTGTGAGGCCTAGACTCATATACAACTTGACATTTTCATAAATACGGTTGGCCCAAAAGAACATTACAAACTTTGAGAGGAGAAAAATCACACAATACCTCATCTTTGAAGGGCTTGATGTCGTACGACAGGTGGTACTGTTGGCTGATGTGAATATTGCTTCCTTGACGGAGCCACCCAATGGTGTAGGGTTGCGGGTGTAGAGTTGTCGAAAGGGCTATCCGCTCGATGACCTTTGCTGAGATGAGGTTCTTTTGGCTACCACTATCAACAATGAAGTGCAGTGGGGTACCCTTCACCCACATCTGTAAATGGAAAAGGTGCTCGCCTTCCTCTAGCTCGTCCGATTCATCATGTTGGAGCTTTGTGGTAGCAACGGTAGCACTGGGTTCCGCATCAATGATCTATATCCCCCTTTCTGGTTCTGAATTAGATTCGAAACCCGCATTTGATTCAGAGGCTTTCACCTTAGCCACCAGGGACTGCTTTAAGCACCAATCAACAATGTTATGCCAAGGGATCTTATGGAAGTCACACCACTTCCCAGTGTCTTTCTTTGTCTTTCCAGTGTCCTTCTTTGCTTGCGGATTGGATTGGTTTTCCTGATGTTTTTCATCTTTTCTATGTCCTTTTTTCTGCGGGTTTGGGCTTCCCTTTCCTTTATTTTGTTGTGAGGGGTTCCCAGGCCCAAATTACCGCATTTTTTGTTTAATCTTCTGCTCGATTTTGACGACATATTTGTAGACTGCACCCAAGGATGAGATGTCAAAAAACTCCATTTCAGCCTAGATGTATCTATGCAGACCACCACGATACTTGAGCACCATATGTCACTCCAAATATTTGATACCCAACTTGGTATGCAAGGTATGGAATATGTTTATGAACTCGAGCACTGCTTGGTCTCTTTCCTACTGCAGTGTAGTCCATTTTGTATACAAGTCGTGATAACTTTCGACAGGGTAGTATTGTTCCTTAATATCATCCATGAAGGACTCCTAGGTGACCACGAATGTAAATAATGTGGTTTCCTCTGTTTCATTTTTCTCACAGAATGTTTCCCACCAATCTTTGACATGGAGAACGACTTTGAGGAGTGAAAAAGTAATCTTTTCTCTATTCAAAAAGTTATGGGCAGAGAAATATCCTTCTAATAGATTCAACCATTTGTCTATAACATCTGTGTCTATCTGACCTTCAAATATAGGAATATCAAATTTTATTTGTACCTTGAAGTGGGCGGCACCTCCTCTTGAGTAATATGCATCCTCTATTGGTAGCCACTGAAGGATTTGCACAAAACTATCCATCATCTTGTTCCTCTGTTGTATGAGGGATCCCTCGAGCAGCAGTTTGAAAGGAACACCTTTCTCTTCATCTTTATTTTCTCCTACCAAGAGAGGTCGTTTGGGTGTGCGAGAGCTTTTGTCCTCAAGAGAAATAAGCTTGAGACCCAATTCTTTGTACCCTAACCTCGTTGGGGACATGCATTAAGAATGACAAGGAGCAGACCACTCTGATACCACTGATCCATATTTTATGAGAAGAACGAAATGAATACAGATTATTATTAAAATATTCTTAACACAAAATAACAAAGATACAATAGAACTGGTTTCTATTCAATAAGGAAATAAACTGAAACCGTAAAATGCCGCGGAAAACAAGCTTGCTGGAATGGTGGCGGCTTATCTTTAAGAAGATATTTGACGCCTGCGCTCATTCCTAAGAACATGATTACAATGAGGCTCTAAAGGCCTTTTTACAATAAGAATGAATTCCAAAACCCTAGACATCCAAAAACCTAACCCTAGGAGATGAAGCGCCAAAAGTCATGTGGGCCATGTTGGGGTAAGTTAGTACATCAACTTCCTTGGGTCGTAACTTTTTCAGACGGTCTCTATTTTAGGTGCACGATAGCTCGTTGGAAAGGTCTATCTGAGGACTACACAAGTTTCGTTAGACTTTGAATTTGTCTACAATCTAACTCTAGTGGGCCCTAAAAACATTGTTTAGGGCCTCAAAATGGACCCGGAAGTTGAGGACCCAAAAACTAGGAAAAATTTGCAAAATTGGAAAACTGTCAAAATGAACCAGTTGGAATAGTTGGGAGGGCACCAAAATCCATATGGATCAATTGTGAGAGAGGATACTATGAGAGAAAGAAGAGCAAGTTACAACGGGTATGTTGTAGGTTGTATCCCTTCATTTTGTTGGATAATAATAAGGAAGGACCTGGCAATTTCTCTCGTGGATGTAGCCCACATTGGGTGAACCATGTATATATGTGTCTCTATTGTATTTTGTATCTTTTGTGTTTTATTTCTACATTTTTTTTATTTTATTGCTCCGTGGTCTTGTTTTTCTAACATAAACCATTTTTGAACTATTCAATCGTGTGAAGCATTTTCACATGTGTGAAATGATATTTTGTACTCTTCACACATGTGAAACCATATTTTGTACTCTTCACACATGTGAAACCATCTTTTGTACTCTTCACACTTGTGAAACAATTTTTGAACTCTTCACATGTGTGAAACCATCTTCTATACTCTTCTCATGTGTGAAACTAGATTTCATACTCTTCACATGCGTGAAACCATTTTTTAACTCTTCGCATGTGTGAAACCATTTTTGAGTTTGATTGTGATCAAGCCTTTCCTTTACGAATGTTAGTGACACCGGGTCACAATTTCTCAATCAGCCCCAATTTTGAAATAGGCCTTGTACAAAAACTTGTACCATGATTTTAGGATGAAGCCTAGCTTTAAAATCTAGCCTTCCCTCGCCTAAATTAGTGATAATGGGTCCTAATTTTTTCAGTTGACCCAGATTCACATACCATTCCCCCTTCTACTTTCTAACTCTTTGCACTTGAAAAAACATATTGGCATTTGAATTCTGCTTGTTGAAGTATGTTATGTGTACATTTGCACATGCTTTAAAGCATGTCTTACCTGGGATAAATAAAATAGTGTGATATGCTCAAACCACCACCCTTTTGAACTTTAATAATAAAATGTTTTTTGAAGCATGAATCAAATTTTACACATATCGTGAATTATGGTTCAATAAGTGATTATTGTGATTTGGAGATTTATTCAAACATTCAAGGGAATAATTTAAGTATCAATCATTTTGCATGTAATCCTTATTTCCCAAGTTTGAACCTACATTAGGAATTTTCATTAAAATCAAAGGAATAAATCCCATTTCTCTAGCATGCATTTCAACTCAGGGTTAATATTCTTGAAAACCTTGAAATCTTGTCTAATTTGAATGGTTAAAAGGAATCTGCCATTTTTAGTTAATTTGATTTTCAAACTTAACCCTGTATACTCTATTTTTGTTTTTCTAACATTTTGTAGGAATTTCTACACAAAATCCAAGGAATGTGGGAAGAGGAAAATAGGTCCTCAATAAGGATTGGTTATTAGTAAACCTCAAGAGGTAATTTAAATACCATAATACCCTGGGGAAATAACACCAATTAGAAAAGGGACAATTATAGTAGTAGCTAAAGAAGAAGCAAGGAAGAAGACCTATAAATATATTGTAGATAAAAAGGAGAGGGTTGAGTTTGAAGTAGAATAGGTTTCAAGGGAATAAGAAGGACCAGTTGAATATTATAAATCCCACAATTATCAAATTCATAAATTCATCAAATATGCCTTTAAAGTACAAAATGAATTGAACATAATGTAGAGGGAATTATACAAGAGAATGCAACATTTATAGACACAAGGGTAGGACATTATAGAATCCATGATATATTGCTAAGCATGGGAACTGGAGTACCAACAAGTTGAGCTACAGTTCGACTGAGAGAAAGATTGGCAGGTTGCACTAAATGAAATTCCTTCATAAGCTCCTACTATTGTTGAACAAGCCTTACAAGAGATGGAATCTGATCTAAAATAGTGTATGTGGAAATCTCATGATGCTTTCCAAGGGATCACTTATGAGATCAAGGGATCTTCTAAGATATGGTAGCTCATAGAGAAAAGAGTAGAAGACTATCACTTCCCTTATTTTCAACCCAATAATTATTTATTTCCACAAGCACGAGTTATCTAGGGCTTGTCATGCGAGGCCTTGTTAGACAACATGCTTCGTTCTGCGAGGAAAAGCCAGATCTGAAGGATGAGGTTTGTATCATACTACAAAAGCTAAGGAAATTCTACAGGCATGTGTGATAGTGTTTAGGTATAGAAAAATCATCTACAAAAGTAAAAGGTATGTTTATATGGTTGTTTGAAGTTGGATATTGGTGATGGCTTAAGGTATGGTCATGTGAGGTTGAGTATATTCCCTTGAGTTACTATTGGTTGTATGGTACATGATGTATGAGGAAAATCTACAGAGGCACATTGATGGTGCACTTGTTGTTTTTCTTGACACATATTCTTCRTTATTTTGTTGAGGAATATCTTGTGTTATATGGTACATGTTTGAGGAATTTTTTTTGAGATCTATCATTGAAGATATTGGCACAAGTTGATGTTGCATAACARTGAGTTTTTGATACATGATTGATGTGATGTTTCATTATAATTGGTTTATGGATATTGGTACATGTATGGCACATGATTAGAGAGATATATTTKTGATGATAGGCACATGGTTTGAGCTATACACTTGGGATATTGTATRTGATATCTAGGCGATCAKATATAATTGGTTGATGAGATTGATGTGATATGTTTTACAGTGACAAGATTGATAGAGTTTGTGGCATGCAAATTTTGGTCTCCATTTATATTTCAGAGCGACAGGATGAGGTAAGGAAAKGGGGTTATAGCCTCCTTCTGGTTGGTGCTGGAAAACTAAAGGAGTTGTAGCTTCCTTCAGGTTGGATCCTGAGAAACTAGGTGGTTGGAGCMTCCTTCCACATGTAGCTAGAAAACAAGGAAGYCGGTGCTTCCTATGAATGTATTTCTTCTAACATATAAGAAAAAAMATTATGTGGTTTTCTCCTACATTGGGTTTCCACGTAAAATTTGGGTGCACTGTGTACTTGTGTGGTTGCTTATTGTTCATYGTTTATTTATATTGCACATGATGTTTTGAATGATATTGATGAACTGCTCATAAAGTTAAACAATACATGTTGTGGTTAAAAGTAATAAAAGTTCTCATACTAATTCACCCGCCCCCCTCCCCTCTCATTATTCCAACAATATTAAAGCTCGTCCTTTCATTCGGTGTATGAGACAACATACTAGAGGAGGTGTTTTTGTGTCAACTCCCTTAGTTTGGCCAAGGAAATGTTTTTGTGTCAACTCCATTTGAAACAAGAGAATAATTAGCATGGGCCCTTTCTCACACTTTTGTAATTTGACTGAGCAGGAGAGGAGCATTGGGCCTTTCTCATAGTTTAGTAATTTTTGGGAGGAAGATAAGGAGCACTGACACATTCACATATTGTAGTAATTGTTGGGAGGAGGAGAAGCATCACCATCCCTTTCTGACACTTTTGTAATTAGAGTGAGGAGGAGAAGGAGAATGAGCACTAACCCTAGCTCACAATTATCCCATTCAAAATTGGATGAGAAGAATCATGGGCCATGTTTCACACTTTTGTTATTTAAATGAACATGAGAAGGATCACTATCCCTTTCTCACTCTTTATTAATTTTTTAGAGGAATAAAAGGAGCATTAACCTTTTCTCATACTTCAGTAACTATTGGGAGGAGGAGAAGCAACACTGACGCTTTCTCTCACTTTTGTAATTTGAGTGATGAGGAGAAGGAGGAGCACTAGTACTTTCTCACACTTATATAATTCGACTAAGGAGAAGATGGAGCATAGGAAATTTCTCAAATTTTTGTAATTTGAGTGAGGATGAGAAGGGGCATTGGCCCTTTCTCACACTTTTTCCATTTGAAAGTGGAGGAGAAGAAGCATGGTCCATTTATACACTAGTTATTTAAGTGAGTACGAGAAGGATCATTGGACCTTTCTCTCTCTTTAGTAATTTTCAAGAGAAAGAGAAGGATCACTATCCTTTCACATACTTAGTAATTTTTGGGAGAAGGAGAAGCAACAGTGGACCTTTCTCATGCTTTTGTAATTTGAGTGATGAGATGAAGGAGAAGGACCATTATCCCTTTCTCACACTTTTTTCATTTGAGTGACGTGGAGATATAGCATGGCCCCTTTCTCACACTTTTATAATTTGAGTGAGAAGTAGGAGCACTAGCCCTTTCTCACATTTCATTAATATTTGGGAGGAAGAGAAGGAGCACAAGCCCTTTCTCATACTTTAGTAGTAATTTTTTGGAGGAGAAAAAGAATTGGTCCTTTCTCTCACTTTTGTAATTAGAGTGACGAGGAGAAGGAGAATGAGAACCAGCCCATTCTCACACTTTTGTTATTCAATTTGTTGTCATATTGTCAAGTCCTCAAAGAACTTCATGGAAATTGCATTCAAAATCAAGTCTTGTCTTTGAAGTTTACAAATACCTAAGGGATTTAAGACTTAGCCAAGTTCTTTATCTTTATGAGCCATTTGTAAATGTTTGAAATATTTTCCTTTCATTTTCTATGTTCAAACTTTGCCTTCCTATCAATTCCCCAATTAGACTCAATTTCTAGATCAAGCCCTCTATTTCCAACTCTACCTCATAATATGCAAGTCATGCCCGACCTACTGATTGGGCCCATTCCTCCTTATCTTCCTTCTTGATTTGAAAGTCTGGCTCGATCTCTATATTGTGCCCCTTCCTCTTATCTTCCTTACCGATTTATAATTTAGGCATGACCTCCAAATCAGGTCGATCCCTCCTTTTCCTTCAAATGAAATTTCACCTAAGAATATTCCCCTTTTCATTCCCTTAAAACTATTTCTTCATGGCTTCCCAATTTATAATTTTGACTTGATCCCTTTAAATCTGAGATATTTGATTAGCTACTAATTCCATGCCTAAAAATATGGAGATGATGTTATTCCTATGTTTCCAGGAACCCATCCACTTCAAATTCTTGTTGTAATTTGGATCAATAGCTTCGATATCATGATTAGTAACCTTGACTCCAAGAATGTGTTTGTAAAATGAACGAGTAAAGTGAACATCCAAAATTTGACGATCAAAAAAAGATTATGCAACCACCTTCCTAGTAAACTTAAAGTATGAGAGATGATTTGTTTGGTAGATAGAATTAGGTTTTAGCTAGAAGTTTGTTTAATTACCAACAATTGTAAACAACAAAGTGCCTTTATTAAAGATTACCCTCGACAATGATTGGTACCATTCCCTTGTAATCCCATCAATGTCTAGCTCCCCTTGGAAATGGACACTCAAGCGCCCTTTTAGGTCTCTTGCTGAACACATCTAAAGTTGATTGTATGAATATTCCAAGATATATGCTCGATGGACAAAGATACTGATATAACTATAATTTTGGTGATATTGATGGTGTCGCATTATTGATCGAAAATATACATGTTTGTTGTCAAATTCAATTGGAACCTTTAACAAAAGAGAGAGATATTTATCAAGTAAACTAGGGTTTTGAAAGACAAAAGCATTCAAAATCCTCATGTGCCTTTCTAGAATCCTCATTATGTTGTTTTTTCACCTTGCTATATTTTAAAACATGCCCTGTAAATGACTCGTCGCCTAACCAAATTGATTTGTGAGCATTAATAATCATTCCCACGAATAACAATAAGGAACTGATAGAAGTATATGTGAAATTCACACATGTTGGCATACTTATTTTTAAACATGGGGCATATCCCACATGTTTTGGGGTTTCATTGTTATAATACTTTATATATGTGAGTTCTTACAACATATATCGATACGTAGAGCACATTATGTTAACACATAGGATGTATAGGTCTTGATGATCTAAGATTATCCATCATGATAAGGATAACGGTCCTTATGAGTCACACTTTAGATTTTCTTCATTATGTTGTTGACTTGTCACACCTCCAGTCTGTACTTGAGTTTTCTTTTTGTCATTATCCATTTGCACAAGTGTCAAGTCAAACCAAGTATGTGTGTTTCCAACTCACTAAGAGAGTTCACAGCGTACTCCAAGTACATTTTTATTTCATTTATAATAATTGCTCTAAAGGATCTTTTCAAAGGGGATTTTATGGTTATCAACACCTGAAATTTACCCATTTTTCAGGGATTATGTTACCAAAATTAGAAACATCCTTGAAGTTTGTGATTCATCTTAAAATTGGCACTACAAACTCACCTAGACAAATGCATTGTGAACTATTGAAGAGGAGGGTTGGAGGTTAGGCTACTTGCA
>ML781222.1:520240-542637 GCA_009831015.1 Picea engelmannii | reverse complement strand
CAACATTCTCCAAAATTTACACCTTCATTAAAAACACCCTCTTGGATTTGACCATTTCTCTAACAAAGTGATATTGAAGATCAATACACTTTGTCTTTGAATGATAAGTCGGGTTGTTCACGAGCGATATCGCACTCTGACTGTCACAATCTATCATTACAAATTTTTGTACCAACCCAATACCTAGACATAATCTTTGTAACCATATAGATTCCTTTCTTGCATGAGTGGATGTCATGCATTCATCTTTGGTAGTTGAGAGTGCCACTACACCCTGTCTTTTTCTCATCCAAATGATTTCTCCTCCAAATGGGTTAAACACATACCCTCTTTTAGATATTCTAAAATCCATATCTCCAACCTAATCTGCATCCACAAAGCTATCTTTGTCCAACACTCTATCCAATACTAGTATTCCTTGGTATCACAATCTATAACTGGTAGTGCCATGCAAATACTTGAAAACCCTCCTTATTTTTCTCCAATGCTCCTTCCCTAGTTTTGGCATATACCTACTCAAAACTCCCACTACATGTGTAATGTTCGGTCTAGTACATACCATAAGTACATCAAAATACCACCCACACTCACATATGGAACATGAGACATGTCCTCTTCCTCTTTCCGTTTCTTGGTGCATTGATCTGAACATAACTTTACACATACAGGAATATGAACCTTAACTGATTTACATTCATGGATATTAAACCTCTGCAATATTGTCTCCACATGTTTCTTTGATTTAACCAAATTTCTCATTTTTCGGATCTCTTTTAATTTCCATGCCCAAAATAAAATTCGTAGCACCAAGGTCCTTCATGTCAAATTTAGAGGGAAATTGAGTATTCACATCCTAGATAATCTCCTTGTTGTTTCTTATCAACAACATATCATCCACATACATGACCAAATAAATAAAATGATCACCAATTAATTTTAAATACAAACAGTGATCCACTTTTCTCCTTGTGAAGCCAAGTCGCAACATAGAAGTATCAAATTTTTGATACCACATCCTTGGTGATTTCTTTAAGCCATAGAGGGACTTCTTCAACTTGCATACCAACTCCTTATTTCCCTTCACAACAAAGCCTTCTAGGTGCTTCATGTATATTTATTCTTCCAGATCCCCATGTAGGAATGTTGTCTTCACATCCATCTATTCTACCTCAAAATCAAACACAACATAAATAGATAGAAGAAATCTAATAGAAGCTAATTGGGAAACAAGAGAAAAAATATCACCAAAGTCAATTCCCTCTATCTAGGAATAACCTTTTTCTACTAACAAGGCTTTGCATTTCTCAACTTTTCCTTTTTCATTCAACTTCTTCTTAAACACCCATTTCTTGCCAATGAGATTTATTCTAGTTCAAAACTCCACTAGATGCCAATCCTCAATCTTGTCTAAGACTGCCATTTCTTCAACCATGTCCTTTTTCTAGAGTTTTCCATCCTTTGAATCCATTGCCTCCCTAATGGTTCTAGGATCATCATTAGTAATAAACAAAGAAAAATTTGAGTGGAAATCAGGTGGAGTTTACCTTTTCGGTTTCCTTCTTTCACGAATCGATCTCCTCAATACTGGAGTATGAGGATCTTCTTCTTCTAATTCATGTTCTTCTATAGAATTTGATTCATCATTCTTCAACTCAAACTAGATTTTCTCTATTTCTTCCTTCCTTGGTATGACTTATTCTTTGAAAATATCTTTTATTTATCTAAATACCACATCTTGGATATACACTACCTTTTTAGTTTCTAGGTTCCAAATATTATATCCTTTCAGACTGTATTTATACCCAACAAAGATAAAATTTTCAACCCTTTTATCTAGCTTAATCCTATCTTCCTTTGCAATGAGAAAATATGCATCACAACCAAATTCACTGAGATGTGTGAGAGAAGGTTTTTTAGCATTCCATAGTCCATGTGGAGACTTGTCATCCAATGTTGATGAGGGTAATCGATTGACTAGGTAACATGAAATATCCACTGCCTCTTCCCAGAATTCTTGTCCTAACCTGACACCACTGAGAAAGCACCTTGATTTTTCCATCAACATCTTGTTCATCCTTTATGAAACTCCATTATACTAAGATTTATATGGAATAGTCTTATGCCTTTATATACCACACTTCTTACAAAATTCTTCGAATTCATTTTCATAGAACTCTCCACCATTATTTGTCCTTACCACCTTACTAATTTTATCTGTTTGATTCTCCACAAGAGATTAAACTATTTTAACCTATCAAATACTTTATATTTATTCGTAAGGAAATATATCCATGTATTCCTTGAGAAATGATATTTAAAGGAGACATAGTACACAAATTTTCCTAGTGATGGAACCGACACAAGTCCAAACATATCACTATGCATCAACTGTAAAATTACCTCTACTCTTGTTGCAGTAGAGGGGAATATTAACCAATTATACTTACCATACACTATGTTCACATAAATAAGAATCTAGAGAGAAGCTATACATGCCTTCAAATATACCTTTACCATGTAGTAAACAAAATCCCTTCTTTCTCATATACCTCAGTCTTTGATTCCACAACATAACCTATTCTCTGGAGACAGTAGGAGTTTTTTCTTCTTCAGCTCCAATCTAAGAAACAATGGAACTATTACACCCATCACTAATAGTTCTTCCTTGTAGCTCATACACAATTTCAATCTAAAATCCCTTCAAAAACACCATTGCTCCTCAAACTATCTTGCAGGTTTCTTTCTCAAATATTGTTCCTACCCCTGCATCATCCATTTTTATCAAAAAAATAAAATATATGGCCAAAATCGGGATGTGAAAAACAATGAGGAGTGTTATAATCCTTCCATCCATGAGCTTCAACACAACTTTTACTCGTCCTATGATTTTTTCTATTGATTCATCACCTAAGGAAACATTAGCTCCATCGTACCTTTCATATTCACACAACCACTTCCTATGGGGAGTCATATGAAAGGATTCCCCTAATTCAACTAGCCATGCCTCATGATATTCATGTGTTCTTGAATAAGTCGAGTACACCTTCCCTCCTTCTTCTTCGAAGGTTTTTTCTTTAGTAGAACGAACATATTCAAATCCATTCCCTCTCTCAACACTCTTAGATCTGCATTGCTTCTTATAGGGACCTTATTTTCCACATCTCCAACATACCTTCATAAAAATTCCCATAGATTTATATCAACCCTTCGATTTAGATATCCCACTCGAGGACTTAGATATATTTGTTTCCTCGGAGAGTACTCTTGCAAATAATGCATTTGCATTATATTCTTCCATGTTCTTCTACCTCATCTCCTCAGATAACAAAGATGAAACCACATCATTCCAACTTAAAGCATTTTTGTTACTACCTATGGCCATAAGTAGACTATCTAATGAGTCTAGTAAGGAGAAAAGTAAACTAATACAATTTTCTTAATCAAAAATCTTAATATTAACAGATAATAGCTGACTTAACACAATATTGAAGGCATTCAAATGTTGTGTCAGTGTGTCTCCATCTTTCATCCTCATGTTATAAAAATTCTTTTGTAGGTTCCATAAGAACAATTTATTTACCAGGGAATTAGATTGATACAAAGTCCCCAACTTATCCTATAATGCCTTGGTTGTATCTTCCCTTAACACATTTAGTAATACTAAATATAAGAGACACAATCAAATTGTGCAGTTCTCCTTATGATCCAAAATTTTCCAATATTTTGTTGGTGTTCTTGTAAGTGCAGTACATGGATCCACCATGATCCAATGATCATTGTCTACCAATGGATCTTCCATCTTCAGCTTCAAGAGCTCAAAACTTTTCCCATTAAATTTTATGATCTCTATTTTTGAACTTCTATCCATTTCTTTTCACCTAAAGAATTAATATCATATATCTCCCACTATAACAAGACTGATCACATACCGGATCCAAAACCTTAACCACAAAGGCTTCCTCTTCAAACTAATAATTTCTCTCATACCAAATGTATATTTTAACCTTGTATAATGAATTATTGTAAACAAATTCTTAATAAAATAGAAAAGCTACAATGGCACACACAGATTATAGATATATTTTTACCCTAGAAACCCAAACTAGGAAAACCAACAACTTGTTTAGAGTTGCACCCCTAATATTCTATTTATCATATTCATTATTTACAATACAATATACATATAGGATCCTATGGAATCCAAAACCCTAATCCATTGACCCAGATTAGTCAACAACCCTAATTCCTTAACACGAATTAGAAAACCATCGACAAAAACCATGTTCCAATAAACTGCCAAAACAGACACAAAACACCACCAAAAATAGAACAATTTTTTTTTCTCAGGAGCTCATGTTCCCAAACCCCCACAACCCTCCTGGCTGAAGGGTGATAAGCACTCCCCAGAATCCATTTTATCCCATATCAATGTACAATACATGGGATCAATTTTGCAAATAATATAAAACATACCCAACAATAACACCCTTTTATTCCATATAGAAGAATGTTACATATATTACAAAAAAGAAATGCAAATCAATGGAGAGGGTGTGGTCATGGCTACATACCAATTAAAAATAATACAAAGTAACCAAGGAAAGTATTTCTTATGCCCAAAATTTCCACATGAATTTGTACAGAAAACCCAAGAAACTTCGCAAGCTTCCCTTGAGAGGCATGTTTCATTATTTACCTTATAAAGACAATACGAGTCACCCCATTATTCTCCATCTTGGCAAAACCATAGAAATCCTTTATCTCCCCTTCTTGGTGATCAATTACTTTCTTGATCCTCCTTGTATCCTTCTTTGTTTCTTCTTAGCTCCATGATTCATCCACTACTTATGTGTTCCTTTCTCATCACTTGGAAAGTCACGATGCATGAGAGTGGTCCCAAGTCACCTCAATTTGAGTCATGCATCTACATATTGGTCCACATGAGTCACCCCAAGCATGCCTAAAAATATGGTTGAAGAGGTTTCTTCATTCCCAAGTCACCCCATCCATCAGTAACATCATCCAACCTTTTGTGCCCACATTTCCTTAATATTTTCATCTACAAGTCATTCCTAAGGAATGCATAAAAAATGGAGTACACCCAACAAGTGCATCCACGATTCCGATCTGTGTCAACTTGTTCCTCAATGTACCTCGAACATTCATCCAGTTTCCAAGTGTGTCTCACCCAACTCAACCTATCTATATAATTCACACTCCAAATCCTGAAGTATTTATCCAAGTCAACCCCAATCCTTTGTGCATCTAAATTGATTCGTATGTAGTGCATCTTGTTTGTCCATAGGTATCTTGTTCTTGTTTCCTTTCCAAGGAAACCCCAAAATGAGTTCCTTTCTTTTGAGCCAAGGCATCTTGTCTGACCGACCTGTCCATCAGCACCAGTGGAACAAAGGAACCTCACATCCCTTTTCAAGAGGTTATAACATCACTCTTGGATTATCACAGTCAATATAATATTAATCTCAACCATAATGACACAACATAAAAGAAATTATTTTAGACATCTTCAAACAACATGAACATATATCAGTTTTATAACCAAAAGATATAATAACCACTACAAGAAGAAAATGGAAACAATGTTTTCATAGACATATGTTCACAGATGCACCACATATTTTCATATACCTTCAGACCCTCTATATAAAATAATAAATTCATCCAGAAACAAGCATTCAACTATTATTTTCACAACCTCGTCGTATTCAATCCATGGATAACAAGCTTCACACCCATCTCCAAATTACAAAACTCCTTGGCCAAGTGAAATGATAAAATATGGTAGGTTTGATCTATCATATTAAATGCGATGGAAATATCAATCAACAACAATTTTATACTAATAAAAACACCACTAACTAGCCTCTAAACCATATTTGGGTTACAAACAAACTTATCTAGGTCAAATAATGAAGAAAGACAAGCTTGGCTTACATCACTAAAGCCCATAGAAATCTCCAAAATAAATAACAAGACATTGAAAAAAATACCTACACAAGCCTTTTAATAACATGAACAAGTAAGAGATAACATCAAGATGCAAGAAGGGAAAAACAAAATGAATAAAATTGAGTAGGTATTGATCTATGTTCTGAATCATTTTTTTCGTGGAAATGGATGAAGGAGGGGGCACCACTCCCTCCTGCCACAATTCCCTTGTCGGTGAACGATGCACTAGAAAAGGATATGCACATCAACCATCGAAACAGAATCAGGAACATGAGCAGACCCAAGGAATGGAAGGGGAGAGAAATATCATTGAATGAGTCCAACAAGTCTATCTGTACCAAAAAAGAGAGGAAAATACAATGACAAGTGGAACAAGTTATTTCATACAAAAAATGATGAAAAACCCCACATATAAGATAACCTTGATGAGAATCAGAGACAATGTACAACACATGCAATACCATGCCAATAGAGGAAAATTCATGGGTATTTGGTCCACCGAAAAAATATTGATCGGGTGGATAGATATTCTTTGGAATGCAAAGGGACAAATAGATTTAGAGCTCACAACGATTTTCACAAGCTTAAAATATAGGGATGTGGTCCTTGAAAATAGCCCTTACTTTTTTAAATCTACAGGATTGTAACGATGTTGTTGGATAGAGAAGTCCATCCCAAAAAGGGAATACTTTATAACTACCTAGACTAAATCATGTTATATTCTCTACCACAAGAAATATGGCACCCATAAATTAAGGGATTGGAAATGGGTAGGGATCCTTTGTGAAAATCTTAAAGGTAAAAAATTAGGGTTATTACATTTCCTATGCACACATCTGTGTATACATGAATGTCTCAAAATCCATTCTGAAATCAATTTGTATATATTCTCAATAAAGAATGGATCCAAACAATTGACTATGAGCACATTCCATTTCACTGTCGGAAATTCCACGAACATCGTCACCTCTTCAAACATTGTCCCTTGAATATCCAATTATAAAAAGAGAAACATCAAGCCCAAAAAGACTTAGATGGTTTTGAAATGGTTACATCAAGGAAAGAATGTCAAAAAATACCTATAATACCACAAGCCCAAATGAAAATCCCAACCAACAAGAGCTTTGATATCCTATATCAAAATTCAGAAGAACCTAGTAGCAACCTAGGAAAATAAATCTAACATCAAACACCCCAACCAAAGAACCATAGGAATGGATTAAATGTAAGAAAATCAATGACATAGCACACACAAGGAGATCAAACAAGAGGAAGAAAGGATGCATGTTGTGTAAAATTAAGGAGAATCCAAGGAAGGAGACTAAATGGAACTAGGAGAAATCAATTTGCAATGTATAGCACGATCATGTGCACAATATGAACCCTCTTCCATTATAGATCAAGAAATACAACTACTCAAAGAAACCTTCATTAAAATAAAAATCAAACAAGGATTATCACCCAAAGGTAAGTCTACTTATTCCTCTTCCCTAGGAGTCAAAACAAGTACTCTCAAGGAAAATCCTAAACTAACAAAAGAGGAGAAACAAAGAGTCAAAAGAAACAATCAATAGTTCCTCTAGGGCATAGGTGAAATCCAAATAAACTACAAATAGATATGATACATGACATATAAATTTCCCTACCACCCTAGTTCCTCATGAATATTCTATCTTGGAACATCTCGGGCGTATTGATCGAGAAAGTTCTTGTTAGTCGATTTGTATATCTAAATCTTGTTGCATTTAATTATGAATCTGGGAGTTCCCATACTTGTGAAATGCAAGCATTGTATGTGCATAATTATATAATTTGTAGTATTAATATACTTAAGTAAGTTAATAAAAAAAAAAAATGAAATCACATGACAATTGGAATTCAAAAGGAAACACAGTTGCATGAAAATGCTAACTCAACCAGTCTTGGTGATGATCATGTACTTGGGCACCGGTCATGCTACTGGGACCTTATTGTCATAAATTTATCTCTTTGCATTATTTCATAATTGTATCTTTCCACATATCATCATTCTATTGTTGGTGATCAAGGATAAAATTTAAATAACAATGTGAGGAAAGAAACACACCACTCTTGCATCAATGAAAGACTAACTATGAAATTGAATTGCATAAGTAAAATACCACCATGTTCTCATGGAGTGAGCTTTGTCTCCTAATAATTCATGGTAGAAAAATAAACTATAACATTATAAATATAAATTAAAACTAAACTATAACATCATAAACTAAATCAAAGAATAATGTTAATAGAACTAGAAAATGACAATCTATATGAAGAGGAATATAAAAAGGATTTATTATATTCAATCATATCTTGGACATATTCTCCAAGAGTCCTCCCTTTGAAATGGATAAAATACTCTTATTTATACACGCGTTTTCTTTGAGAATAGGATAAGAAACCAATGAATTTAGATCCACTTTTCTCTCACGTGGTTACAACTATTTACTAACAAGTAAAAACTAAAAACCAACTAGTAAATGATTGCAAGATCTTTGCTAATAATTCAAAACAAATCACTCTAATCTTGTCTTTGATACAAGATTATTTCCACATCAAGGATGGTTGATGATGATCCAAATCCATGAAAAATCTTCAATGGTTGAAGAAGAAATTCGAATTTGGAGCTAAGTGGTAAAAAACAAATTGTTACAAACTCCAAATGTACATGTAAATATCACAAAACTTATCCAAATTTAAATGTTAAGTGAGAAAATGTTATTTTTCTAAGATTTAATCATAAATTTACTTAAAATACTAAACTAAATGCATTGAAAAATATCTTGAACCTAATCCAACATAAAGAATGAAATTGACCGAACACACTATAATGGGATAGCATAAAATTATTTAGAATAAAAGGAAATGTGTGATAACATGATAAAAATGATGAAAATGTTTGATCCAAATGGATCTTAGTGGCCATCCACCTCTTCCASCGAATCACCATTTTGAGCCTACGGTTTTGATAAACCATGATATTCACCCTTTTGAYGGGGAATGGAATGTAATGTCATCTTCATTTGTTAATTACATACATGATTKAATATTTCCTAGTAGTCTTATGTACATGCCTACAACATAGTGTTAATGCACTAGATCCCATTAGAACTTCRTAGTCAAGCACTCTTAGGATAGAGTAGTACTCAGATGGGTCACCTCCTCGGAAGTCCTAGTGTTTTACATTCCTATGAAATTTTATAAACTTGGTCCAATTTATCCCACATGCATCATGGAAATTGTTCTCCTCTCACTCTCTCATATATAATTGAGGTGAAGGAGGATCTTTAAGCATGCATTGGAGTGTGATGTAAAGCTTCTTGTGAATGAAGTGTAGCCAACATCTCTTTCTCTTTAGAGATAAGCTACCCCATTTTTCCAGTTTGTATTCTACAATGTTTTTCTATCTTATTCAGTAATAGAAGTTGGGTTTCACTGTATTTATGTGTTCTCTTCTATATTTTTGTGTATTTCATTGTTATATCTCAGTTATATTTTTTCGTTCATGTCATTCTCAAAATAATCCGAATCAATTTGGTGACTCAATTGTTCTCCTATTTTTTTGGGTTACAACCACAATAGAGAAATGACCAAAAGACCACACTCAATCCCACAAAGACAGTCAAACAAACTGTAACTATCTAACTAAATTTCGATAAGAAAGTAGTTGAAATCAAACTTGGTTCCAATCGTTTGATGTAGATACCTCAATTGAAACTTTTTTCTCCAACATTCCCCTTCAACAGTTCCTTCAATCACGTGCACCAAATGAAGAAGAAACCAACAAATTGATAGTTACAAGATAACAAATTTTTAAATATGATAACTAAAATCAAATCTGTTAGTATTTTATATAGTTAAATTCCCAAATGTAAAAATTATGAATCGAAACACAAAGTTCGACAGGAAAGAGAGTTCTTCGATTATTTCACAACAAAGTTAAAGATTGTTACAACCTATAACCATTGTGGTGTTGCTCTGAAACCAGACTCTAGGTCTCTACACCTAGGATAATGATAATCAAATCAATATTCAACTCATTCACTTAAAAAGTTCCGAGAAAGAGAGATGGTCTCTTTATAACAAGATAAAGGGAGAAAATACTTCTAGAAATAAGAGTTTCTAGATATGTAGGGGATAATTCAGAGACAGAACATAAGGGGCTTGCATACTAGGCAATAAATGGTCAACGAAATGGTTCTAAATGGCATGATAATCTCTCCTCTACCCCTTTTCTCCCTTTTGTACTCCAAAAAAGTGGTTGGAGTAGTTATCCACATGAAATATTGGGTTAGGGATTGGAGGAAACAATAAACCCCACTGAAAATTCAGCAAAATTATATTTTTTTAGCCAAGTAAATGTGTACGCATAATGATAAAGGGAAACATGCATATGTACATGTGTTGCATAACTGATACAGTTTGAACATATAAAAACATGATGGTTATTAGTGATTTATAAGGAGGAATGAATGGTGATTGAGTCTAGAAGTAGGGAAAGGGTATATGAATCATGCCAATAGGAAATCGATGCATATGATGTGGAAAATGATGCTATAATAGGGCCAAAAGGGGAAAATAAAGCATAGGCTGTTGAGAAATAAAATAAACAAGGAACACCGATATATTATAATGTTTTAAGAAACTAAATGTCTTATCTTGCTTCAAAATTAGCCCCCAAAATCTATAGTAGCTTTGAATCAATAGTTGTATATGCATAAGGAGCGGGTAGTGAATTGGTAATATTTTTCAACCTTGTGGAGATTACATTCAAATATTTCCTTGCAACCACTATGACCATAACCACAAAATTCCAACTCATAGGTTCAATAGAGACCAAATTCATTACAAACATCTATGGTTCTCAAGTGACAAAATATACAATTCTCTTTCTTAACTCTTTGCAAATGATATGCTCTACAATAGGGGGAAATTACTAGATCGTGGGAGGGGAATTCAACATCATCACTTCCCTCACTAAAAAAATAGGAGGTATACGCAGACTAGACCAAGACTCACAATGTTTCAAGGAAATCGTTCTACAAATACAAATGGTGGATCTAGAAACAACAAATGTGATGCATGCATAAACAACAAATGAGAAGGAGACAATCAAGTGGCCTCAATATTGGATCACTTCCTCACCTTAGAATCCATCATGATGTCATGGTTACTCTTGAAAGCATTGATTATCCTAGGTTTATCCTAGACTTAAAATGTAGTCTAAGAAAATGCCCCTTCAAATTAAATAGGTCAAATGCAAAGTAGAAACGTCGTCACAAAAAATGATTGGTTTATATATTTTTTTTCATAATTTTTGCAAAGCCATAAGTCTTGAGTAATAGCTAGTCATAGAAAAATTAGCTTCGAACATCATTGTTTTTGGTAGGGACTCCCCAAGATCAATTTCTGATGTAAGAACAAGACTAAGCATGTCAAGATTAAAAATCTGTTGTGTTTTTTTTGGTCTAGTTTTCCTTATGGAAGTCCAATAACAAAGCACATGTATGTTTCCTCAATATTAATATAAGAATTTATGGTTAGATAAGAAAACATGAACAAGTAAGAATTTTATGACCATAAAAAACAAATGACAACAACATTTTCATAAGCACATATTGATAAATGTTCCATGTTAAACAAAAATGGAAATCCAACAAAAAATGATACATAATGGATAAGGTCACAATGTCAATTCCTAAGCAATATAATCTTCAACAAATTTCCTATTCTTCATTGCAAATAGAGTCACCCAAACCAAGTTAAGGTATGAATCTAAACAAAAGGTTTTGCAAGCCTACACATAAACATACCTTAAAACCATGTACAATATATTGAACTATTATGTTAGAAGGAAACTTTTGAACAAGAGGCTCAACACTTTCATGGTATTTTAAAAGTTCACTGCAATTGAATAAAAAACAATGTAACAATTCAAGAAATTTTCTTTAAAAAGACTAAAATATTATATAGGATTATATGAAAATCTATGAACTTCTTGAAGAATAATTACCACTTTTGTGCAAACGAGAGTCCAACACAGTAACATTAATGCTCACTACCTTGACAAATCACCAAAGAATCCAAATTCTAGCGAGGAAAAACTCCTTGGAGATCCAAACCCTTACAAAACAAAAATAACATGAAGCCACCTTAAAATCGAAAATTCCATCATACCAAGAACAACACAATTAAAAAATAGCATCCAAAACAAGAACAAAAATGCCAAACCCAACTGAAAAACTAATAACAACAATACAAAAACATTTCCAAACCAACACAAGCTTGAACCACAACCTACTAGAAAAAAAAGAACAACAATACTAAACCATTCACAAACCAAGACGAACATTAGTTACAAAAAAATTTACATTGACGTATCCAAGGTTTAATACTGCCAAGCTACCATGAATGAAAATAGAGTATAACCCACAACAAACAATATTAGCAAAAATATACAAAAGGTCAAACCACACAAAAACATAAAAAACATGAAACCTCCACCAAGTGACAAACTCCACCACACTAGTAACAACCATAAAATCAAACCCTTACACACTCAACTATACATCATTATTCAATGCTTGGAGTTAAGAATATAGCCAATCAAAATCAACACACCCACAAATCCCTACCAAATCAAAGCCAACAAGACCACTAACAAGAATACAATCCAATCGACTACTAAAAAGAAAAACATATATAACAATAACAGAAATCCATTTCTCTGAAAATCCTAAAAGCCAAAGTATACAACACAAAGAAAAAAAAAGTATCTAGCAAATACAAAACTTCACCAAACCAAGTGAAGACAAATGGTAGTATTTTCCACGCGTTGAATGTCAAATTTACCTTGCCTGTTAAGTGCAAATTTGATGGAGGGCGTTTGTTTTTCATGCATGTAATTTCACATTTTCTGCAGATTTATAAGTTTTGATAATTAGAGCAGATCGATTGTTTTTTTTTTTTAATATTTGAGTCAATTAAGAGAAGGTCAAAACCAACATAAAAGTTCTGAATTTTGGGAAATTATGATTTCCTTCTGTTTTTGGTCGGATTTAGTCGGAAAACATGCTCAAAGTTCAAACTGGAAGCGGTTTGAAACACATAAGGTTCGAACAATGAATAAATGTAGTCAATGTGTTTTGAGTACATCAACTGTGTTAGTAGAATGAGTCTGAAAGGTCATAGCCTCCTATGAACTTCGGATTCGGTGTAAAGAACAATTTCGTAACAATACTCCCAAATCACGAGCTCATTTTTGATTTGATGATAGATCAATGAACTCAAATACAAACTACATTAGGTCATCTAATTTAGGGTCGAATTCTAGTTTTGAACCAGTAGCATTTCAAACTAGTGCCCAGACTAGTGAATTACAGAAGTTCGGGTCACGAACCAGAAAACAATTTCAAAGTATTTCAAGGTCAGAGCAATGACATAAGCGCGAGGGAATATAATGACTTTTTGGGGGAAATTTGAGTAAAGAGGAAGATACAACGAAAGTGTGAAGCCTACATGGAAATAGGAAGAAAATATTTCATCTCTATTTAGTGAGACAGAGGAGCTAAGATTTAATATTTCGCTGGAAAGTTAGATCAATCTAAGGATTAGTTTGCTCGGTGATAAGATGGAATATCAAGAGATTTGGTCATGGAAACAAACCTAGTCTATTGCAGTGAATTTACCATGAGATTTGCTACAGCCAAATGTTTTTATCTCACTGCCCCTCAAATTCACATAAACCTCAATGACCACCACTGGATACGAGAAACAAAGAGAAAGCACTGATATCTCCCCCAACAGAGAGTAAGCATCGATGTGAATCATCGATATCCCCCTCAGTAGCAAAGAACAAGCACCGGTCTGAATTGTTGATATCTCCCAAGCTCCTCAGCCACCATTGGATACGAGTAGGCTGCAGTATATAACACTGAACATTGAATAATGAACAATATTATGGCATTTCCCATTGTTCCTCGAGATTCAATGCGATATGACATTCATTAGTTAACGCTGAAAACTGAACAATGAATAGGATTATGGCGCTGCCCATTGTCCCTCGAGATTTGACGCGACCTAACATTTATTAGTTTATTTATCTTCTGGTGACACTACAGTGAGAGAACAAGGATTCATTTATGGCATCTACTTCTATACAACTACTTCCATGCACGTTGCATATCACCCAGCCTCAAGGTCCCATGCCCTACCCCTATATTATATGTTGGTAACCCTAATACTTATAGTGCACATGTGACATACTACAATGTACCTCAAATTTGACATAATTTTTTTTTCCTATGGGACACTAATCTCTATTCCAGTTTAATATATTCATAGCGAAGGGGTGGTAATATTTAATCTGATCAAAGGTCTATATTCCATCTGCCACACGATGACAATCCTATACCAAACTAACTTAAAACTTAATAAGAGTAACTCTCTATAAGTTCTGTCACCTTTCTTCAACACCTATTTAAAGATATATCTATCTATATAGTAGTTTATATATATATAGGACTTGTAGTCCTAAATTCTCCTTTAACACATGATTCCTTATGCTCGCATGCAAGGCTGTATCATTTGGTCTAAAAATGAAAACATCTACTACAAGGAAAAAGTCACCGAGAGTTATACCCTAGATAGAATATATATGGAATATTATGAGTTGGTAACATTCTTCGAAAAGGTCTGAGTCGTTAAACAAACTTTCCCTATGAATTCATTCATGGTTAAGGATATTCTAGTCACTATGCTTATAAAGGTTTAGGTAAGCGAAATCTTGCATGAAAACCCTGGTCAACTGAGTCTTAACTATGTTTTAACTTACCCAAAACAAAATCAATGATGGTAGAGTAACCGAGATGAGGTAGTTATCACCTAACTAGTCCCGACTAGTCGTTTCTCGAAGTGACTGTCATTAATTTTACATTTTTGGTTATTAAGGATAGGAGATGTACTTGTCAGAGAAAGTTAAGACCCTGTTTCTGTGATTAATGGAGGTCTTGTATGCGCAAGTTTCAATGGCCCTTCCACCTGACCTTCCTCTAATCCCGTCGTACCAAATCTGCCATAGCACATGTCTCGACCAACCTCGTACTTTCATCATTTACTCTGTATAGCGCAAGGTCCTCTTAGGGTCAACTGAGCTTTTTCCGTGTCACTGTGAACGCTCTAAAAAAGGCTCTGTCTATTTTTCCTTTGATGTGGGGAAACTATCATTCTGGAGGCCATTGCTCAGCGAACGAGTTGACAATATCTGTCTCCCTGGTAAGTTTTAAGAGGCTATCGTGCTTTTAAACAGAAGAGTAGAGTCTCGAAGATTCGTTATGGTGAAAGTCATTTTCATTCTGTAGTTCTTGTTATAGAGTTTATTTACATCCTCCCCTCATTGTTAATTCATGAAATACTTTGGGATTATTTATGTGCTAAAGCAATTTTGGATTATTTGTTTATTTCCATTTTGGCTTTCCCTAAACTCATGGCACCCCATTTCCCTATTCCTATTTCATAGGATTTTCCTATTTAGTATCATGAGTAAAAGACAACTTAGGGTTTCAATATGTCCTAAAATCGTTATTCTTTCATGCTCTTACCTTGTGGTTGCACGTCGAGGTCCGGTATTGAATGCTTAAGAGGTTTTGTTAGATCTGATTGCATACTCTATGTGTAACACCTTATACTTCTTCTTGTTCTTTCTCTTCGTTAAGGGTGAGTCCACCCATCGGTGCTTTTAATCAGACTCTTAATTGGTCCTTACAAAGGAAACTTTCTCTAAAGATTAAAGCATTCTTGTTTGGTATAATAAAGAAATTTGTCTAATGTGCTCTTAAACAATTCATAGAGAACTACCTTATAGTATGTGACACTTGAGTTGATAGTTATGTGTTTAATTTGAAAAGAATATTTTCTTTCGCTGAATGATATTCTAACCATAATTTTGTTGTGTTAATAATACTACATGTTGCAATGTGACCTCTCGGGGTTTGGTTATGTAAATCTTTGTATTGACTATTGATTTATCATTACTTTCTGCACTTTGATTCTAGAAGTGTTTAAGTTCGACAGTTAGGTATAGTTTCGGTTAAGTGTGAAGATTTTATAGTATGTCTTTGTACATCATGACTTATACCATCTGTATGTTAAAGAAAAACTAGTAATGTCAACTATTTCATTTTATTTAAATTCGTTGACTACTATAAAAAATGGTTTCCTCTTGTTATCTTTGTTCGTCTAAAGATTAGGTATAATTCACTAATGATGGGCCATTTTGATGTGAGGGTACCCATCAGGGAGTTACTACACCATTCTCCCTCAGCCTGGACGTCCATCCAACCAGCAAGCGATAAGGAAAAGATATGAGCCTGCATGCCAAAAGATGAGTGTCTCTTTGGAAAAATTCAGTTTGTTAACAATTATTCTCCTGTTGATGTTTCTGTTACCTTTCCTTCATACAAATTGCTAATAATTACAGGGTACACTTTTTCAGAGCTTCAGTCTATGCAAGTTCCGGATGCTCGCCCCTGTCTTCAGTGAAAAAGGTATTCGGGTTCTGAGCCCATCATCTCTCAATCTTAACTCTACAAGTTCTAGAAAATGGAGATCCTAGTCTCATCTAGTTTTTCCATTATAACTAGTTTTGTCTCAACTTCAGTATTGTTTTGTTGAAGTGTAACCCCCTTTGTGGTAGTGTTTCCACTGTTGGAATAACACCAATACTTGCATAAGCATTGGATTAGAGTTTGATTTGAAGACTGGTCAAGA
This sequence comes from Picea engelmannii, assembly GCA_009831015.1. NCBI lineage: Eukaryota > Viridiplantae > Streptophyta > Pinopsida > Pinales > Pinaceae > Picea > Picea engelmannii. The sequence continues at coordinate 525,879 of ML781222.1, read as the reverse complement.
TATGTAATAAATTTCTTTAATATTGAGTGATGATTCCGGTCGCATGTACTTAGAATGATATGATGAATCATAGCAAGTTTTTCTCTTGATTTTCAAGCATTGGTGATGCAGGCCTATCGACCCTCGGGCCGATATCCGCTCACAGGATCGTTCTATATCTCCTTTGTGCCGGATAGTCTCTTTCGATTCCCTTATGGAATCTCAATTTCAATCGATCCACAGGTCCATTCAGAAGCTCTCATGTGCAAACAACACTAGGTGCGAGCTCTGCCCTTTCATGCAACCACAGCTCTATGACCAAGGCCCAATTCCAAAGGCTCTTGTCGCAACTCATGAGTTCGTGAGTCGAGGCTCCCAACTCTTCCCTTCCAATCTCGCGATACCCAAAATGTCGATACGGGTATGGATCTTCCTCTATCAGTACCTTCCACATCTAACCATAGGTTAGGTCTTAAATACTAGCGCCTCTCGCAACTCACACCTTCGCGAGTTCGTGGGTCAGACTCTCGTGCCAAATTGTTGCGATCTCTCGAGATGTGATAAGTCAACACCGGGTTGACTCCTTCCTTGACACTTTTTTCTATTCGCAACCTCGTAGGTTGAAGTGTCGAGCCTTCATGCTCTTATCCCACGAATCCCTGAGATGCGAGAAATCAACGAAGCATCGAATCCCTTCTCTAGGCGATGCGTGTCTACCTATCTATTATGTGGGTCCCACCTTATGGCTCTGCCACGTGTCAACACGAGCCTCCGTTCTCGGCACTTCGCGACTTTTGATGTTGAAAGTGACTCCCCTCAACCTCCGAACCCTCGAATGCATGATAGGCAATGGGGTTCATGATCCAATGGTCCTCCCATGACCTGGATCCAACGACTATCCTCGCTCCTTGTGATTTTGCGACTTCGCAACTTGGAGCACCCAATTCTTGGGCTCTCACCCTACGAACTTCCGAGTTAGTGAGACCCGAATCCTGGATCTCTTTGGCACTTCACCGACTTCGCGATTGCTACCAACTATCCTCCTCAGATGTACGGTTGCGATTCTCTCGCGACTTCTCCATTCGCGACTTGGAGAACCCAACTCTTGGGCTCTCACCTTGTGAACTTCCGAGTTCACGAGATCCCTAGATCTCTTCCACCTGCCCTCTTTGAATGGACGGTCCCGATATTCTCGCGACTTCACCACTCACGAAGTTGAAGGAATTCCTTTTCTAAACCTCGATGTCCAAATCCCTGATAGAGAGGATCTCATGACACATGTCCTCCTTCCAACAAACAACTTAGATTTTTTCGTGGTTTCACGGCTTCACCTTTTTCAACCTCGTGAATATTGATGCAAATGTTTTAAACCGTAACTCCCCTGCTCCTCTGCACGATCCAATGGTTCTCGGGAATTCGCAAATTCTCCACAGAGAATTTCGACCATCCAATTCCTCCTTGACGATTCCTGCGAAATGAACAAAGTGTTCTTTCACGAAACTTGTCCACCAACAAAACAATGTCACTGTGCCTTCTTCCAATACTTCAAGGCACTGGTCCTCTTGAGATTCTCTTCGACAACTTAGAAGACTCTATCCCTCCTGATATTTATCAACAACTCGAGTCTTCAAGAAGACTCCTTTACGCACTCATTGCGGAAATTCTTCAAATACTTCCAAGTATTTGAACCTCTTCGACTCTGCGCACTCCCTGCGACAACAGTCCTTCAACAATTTCGCTCAGGTTGTAACTCTGAGACTTCACTCGGCCTGTGCACTCCTTGCATGGCTCCTGTGCTTAAATTGGACTTCTATGAGAATGAGAACAATGTTATCCCTCCTGAGCTTCCAGAGATGAACTCTGACTTCTGTCAACACACACCTTGCAGACAATTTCACTGCACTCCTTGTAGGAAAACTCTTGCTCATACAGAGAAACAATTGAAAATCATTCTTTACTCTCTCAGACATCAAATGATTAACATGAAATCATACATACAAGGCATAAAAGAAATTGTATACCATAAAGAGTAAAACCATCATGAGCATAACACTCAATCATGCATACACAGAAAGTATTTGAACACCATGAGTCTGAATCAAAGCATCATATATTAATCTCAGAACTTCTGTACATGGGTTCTTCTACACAAATTTATGATTCTTCTTTTGTATGCTCTCTTGATTGATTATGCTGCTAATGTTACAATGATACAAGTGAGGATCTCTATATCCATTTTCCCTCAGGCTCCTAAAACTGTCTAATCTAAGAATTTAAAACTACCTACTTACATTTACTAGCATAAATGCCTCTTAGTCCTTCAGACGAGAGTGGGACGCTCAAGGTATGATTACAATCTATAAGTACACCCTTTCTTAATTGTTTCATTTATGTTTGGCATATCCAACTTCAAAACATTTCAAACAATTCATCATGTGCCAAAATGCATTGGCGTTTTGTTCCACGCTCACTTATTGTTGTGATGCTCCTACATCATACTCCCTTGCTTGAAAATTTTCATGGGCTCCTGTCCATGAGCTCTCGCATGGTCTGTCCATGCTTCTGGATCTCTTCTTCGTTCTCCCAGCTGGCATCTTCAACTGGATGTCCCTTCCACTTGACCAAATATTCAAAATATTCCCTTCTTCTAGTCCTCTTACTAACTCTTTTGTCCAATATGATTTCCATTTGTGGCTTCTCTACAACTGGCATCTGTTTAGTCCACTGAACCACTGGTTGTTCACTACCTACTTCTGCTTCCTCAGATTTGTAAGGGTACAAATTTGAGATGTTGAATATCAGAGAAATTTCGATCCCCTCGGGTAATTCAATCTCATAAGAATTTGCCCCAAATCTCGTCAAGACCTTACATGGTCCGATCTTCTTCATCTTCAATTTATTATATGTCCCCTTCGGGAATCTTTCCTTTCTCAGATGTGCCAGAATCAAATCACCAACCTCAAATTGAAGTTGTCTCCTGTGTTGATTTTCTCTGCGCTTATACTCTTGGCTCGAGTTCTGCAATCGCTGCTTCACCTGGCTGTGAAGTTCCTTCATTGCTTCAGAAAAATCTTCTACACTAGCACTTCTTATCTCATCCCATTCTGAATCACTCAGTTCTGAAAATCCTCTTGGCTGTGTCCCATAAAAAATTTGAAATGGACTCTGTCCCGTGCTTCTATTGATTGAATCATTATAAGAAAATTCCACCTATGGCAGAATGTTGTCCCACTGACTGTGGTGTTCTGTCACCAAGCTCCTCAATAAGTCTCCCAGACTTCTATTAAGAACTTATGTCTGTCCATCCGTTTGAGGATGATACGCTGAACTGAACGACAAGTTTTTTCCCAGGTTTTTCCATAAGGTTCTCCAGAAGTGTCCCACAAACTTGGTGTCTCAATCTGAAACTATGCTCCTTGGTAAGCCGTGAAGCCGAATGACCTCTTTGAAAAACCAATTCACAATGTGAGTTGTGTCACTGGTTTTCTTACACGATATGAAATGTGCCATCTTAGAAAATCTATCTACCACTACAAAGATTTATTCGAACCCTCTTTGTGTTCTCGGCATCCCCAATATGAAGTCCATGCTTACCGCATCCCACGGCCTCTCAGGTATGGGTAACGGTTGATAAAATCCTGCATTCTGCTTCTTCCCTTTTGAATGCTGACAAATTCTGCATCTGCCCACGAATATTTTGACGTCTAGTCTCATTCCTGGCCAAAAATATGACTCATTTAACTTTGAGAACGTCTTGTCATGACCGAAATGTCTGGTCAATCCTCCACTATGTTTCTCCTTCAACAAGTTCTCCCTCATAGAGCATTTTGGAATACAAAGTTGATTACCCTTAAACAATAATCCCTCCTGGATCATGTATTCTGTCCATTGACTCATGTCCCTGAGAATTGTATTCTCAGCTACTTCACATGCCTCCTTAAAATCTGGATCATCTCTATACATGTCCCCGAGATCATCAAAACCCAAAGTTTTGACTCTAAACTCCTGCAATAACAAACATTTCCTGCTCAAAGAATCAACAACTTTGTTAGTAGTTCCAGAAATATGCTTAATTACAAAAGTAAAGTTCTGCATGTATTCAACCCATTTAACATGTCTTTGATTCAACTTCTCTTGTTGAGTCACAAATTGCAAAGCATGATTGTCACTGTATAAGACAAACTCCTTAGGAATTAAGTAATGTCTCCACTTCTTCAATGCCTGGATAATAGCATAGAACTCCTTGTCATACGTGGAGTATTTCACTTTCTCTTCATTCAGCTTCTCACTGAAGTATGCTATCAGCCTGTCTTCTTGTCTCAAGACTGCCCCTATTGCAAATCCACTTGCATCACATTTTACTTGAAATGTCTTTTTGAAATCTGGCAACACCAAAATTGATTGTTCTGTGATTTTCCTTTTCAACAAATTGAATCTTTTCTTAGCCTCTTCTGTCCAGTGAAAAGATTTATGTCTTTTCTTCACTGTGTCCATCATCGGTGCACTAATTACACTGAAATTCCTGATGAATTTCCGATATAAACTAGCCAATCCATGAAAACTTCTCACCTCAAATATACTCTTTGGTGATGGCCAATTCTTAATTACCTCCACCTTATCTAGTTCCATCCTCAACTTATCTGCAGAAATAAAAAAACCCAAATAAATGAGCTCCTTCATGAATGAGGATTTCTTCACGTTTATCAGCAGCTTCTCTTGTTGTAATCTCTTCATCACTGTAGTCAAATGCTTCAAATGCTCTGCCTTTGTTTTACTGAAAATCAGTATGTCATCAAGATACACAATGACAAATTTTCCAATGAAATCCTTTAGGACTTCATTCATCAATCTCATGAAGGTACTTGGCGTATTCGTTAATCCAAATGACATAACAAGCCATTCATACAACCCTTCGTTAGTCTTGAAGGCTGCCTTCCATTCATCACCTTCTCTCATACGAATCTGGTGATATCCACTTTTCAAATCAATCTTCGAAAAAAATTTGGCCCCACTCAAACAATCCATCAAATCACCCATACTTAGCAATGGAAATATGTACCTGATGGTTATCTTGTTGATCACCCTCGAGTCAGTACACATCCTCCATCCTCCGTCTTTCTTCAGACTGAGCACTGTCGGAATAACACATGGACTCAAGCTTTCTCTAACCAACCCTTTGTCCATTAAGTCCTAGACTTGGCTTTTGACTTCTTCATTCTCCTGCGGCGTCAACTTGTATGCTGCTTTGTTTCGCAAACTAGCTCCAGGTATGAGATCAATATGATGACTCACACTTCTGATCGGTGGCAAAGAATGAGGTAGTTCATCCACTACTATATCAACAAACTCCTCCAACAGTTTTTGAACCTCTTCCGGTAAATCATCTACCCTTATACTGGTTAAAAAAAATTTAGGCTTCTTGACCACAATGAATTGTGGTTCCTCCTTCTTCTTAACCTCTGTGAGAAGTTCCTTCCCACTCATGAAAAGTATAGTGTTGCTTACTTCATGCTTCACCTCTTTATCTTTGATTGGAAGCAACATGTGAGTTCTCCCATTCTTCTCTAGGGTGTATGTGTTCTTCCTCCCATCACGAATCACATTTCTATCATATTGCCACGGTCTACCCAGCAATAGATGACAAACATCCATGGGAATAA
>ML781222.1:478405-510390 GCA_009831015.1 Picea engelmannii | reverse complement strand
TAGTTTTGATTCAATGCTATGCGAAAATGGAGGTCTCGAGTAATATCATGACTCTGAGATTTACTTATAGAAATATAAATACTCCCATATATAAACTTAGTTTCAATTACATTTATACATAGATAGTTCTACATAAGCAATTTCGATGCACTGGAAATTTACCCTACAGCTACCTCCGTATAGCAGTAATCTAGTTTATAGAAATGATTTCTTCCAGAATTTAACCATGCATAACCTTTTAACTATCATAACAAATAAAAGGCAAATTATAACATTTGTTCAAAATTTAATCCAATTGTAAAGAGTCATTCAAAATTAAATTTGCAAGGCGTTTTGTCATTTTTTATGCTTCATACAATCGATCATATTTCACCCAGGTTATTATACCAATTCAGAATTAATAGATGCACTACACTAGTGATTTAATCATTCAACAGAGATATAAAAGATAACATCTCTGAATCAATATGCTGGGAGACAAAGGGAACAACCATGTTCCTCCCAACCTGAGAATAGGACAGCCATATCACTCTTCCAATTCACCCCCTAGCGTGACCATGAATCTATGAGGGCTAACTCGAAATTCCTCCTCAGCAAATGCCCTTTAGCTTCAAGAATCTTCTCCTCACCTCACACTCAACAAGTAGTTTTCATAACAAGAAGATATCAGTAAAATTTCTTTGCATACTAGGCAACGTCATGCCTCCTCACATATGTTATATATCAAAACCCAAAATGCCGAGGCCTTTTTCCCCTTGGGAATTTTCGCAGCTTTCCAAATCCCTAATTTTCAGGGGCTGCCAATAGCCAAATTGTAGATTTTCCACTTGTAATAATCAACCCTGAGGTAGTTCCAACATGTTCCCCACTCATGGAGTCACGGTCACCTGATTTCAACATGGTTGTTCCATTTATTTTCCTGCAATAATTATAAAATATTTTGTTTCACACAAGTGTCACAATCAAGTAGTTAGTTGGGTCAAATCAGATCTACGCCCAACAACCATAATATTTAATTACAATTAACCAAATTCGAAATTTGGAATTGCCATAAATGACAAAATTTTTCCAATTTCGAATTTACCAAAAACAGAATAAATTTCCTAAGAAATTGCAAACTCAAAAATAATTTATTTTTGGGAATGTTACACATACCCATTAGAGTTTTTGGGTAGTTGTTTACACGTCATATCACCCAACCTCAAGGTCCCATGCCCTACACCTATATTATATGTGGCTAACCATAATACTTATAGTGCACATGTGATATACAGATTAGAGATTTTGGTAGATACTCGATGCAGTTACACATCAATTTGACAAGTGGATAATTTTAATGCAAATCAATAATAACATGCTATTTTTATAACAACACATGTCTAGTGAGTGATGACATGTGATTTTTATAACAACTTGTCAAATACGAGTTGATGGACAAAATATGGATTGTAGCCCATCAAATTCCAGGCATGGCACTGTGAACCTAATGCCAACAACATCCAGAACAAAAGTGCACTAGAACACACAAAAAAAAATGCAAATACTTCGCCAATCCCGAAACTCCACCAGATCCTCGAAGAAATATTCAGACCCTTGCAGAGTCAAGGATCTGTTATTATTCAATGCGAGGAGAAATGCCGAGTTAAGGATCTGTTATTATTCAATTGAAGGAGAAATGCCGAGTTAAGAATGCACCAAACACGAACCACCGACACACCACACCACGCCGTCCTTCGCCAACTCAGCTCTCAGTGACGTCATCCCACTGCCACACCGTCGGATCCAAATCTTAAGGTAAACGTTAGCAGCCCAACAGCCAATCATCATCCCTAACAACCGTTCTTTTTTAAATTTCGATTTAATAAAAATTAATTGCCTATTCAAAACTTTATATGTTGAAAAAATTGCGTTGAAGCACAGAATGGTTATGATTGATACAGCGTAGCGGATTTCCAAAGGAACATAATAATTCAAACGATCCCATCAATTTTGAAATGATGTGAATTTAAAAAGAAAGAAGAAACCACAGTCCACACTCGATGGCTAGACGAACTAGCCCCGAAAAATACCCCCAACCAGATCCAAAACCTGTTTTGCAACTGAAAGCCCTGATATGTTCACATAGACAGCTAGCCTTGATGTGATATTTCAATGAAGTTAACCGCAATGACAATTTCACCTGAGGGTATGATAAGTCGGTTGAATGCGAATCTTGTACCTTTGTGCTATCAATAGTGTTCTATGTTATCCGGCCAGTCGCCCACTGTTGTTAATGTGTTAGTTTTACACTCTAGCGAGAGGCTGACTATGTGACAAGACTGTCTTTGACCTACTGTATAGTGTTAGGCAGTCGAAGCAAAACATAGCATATAAAAAAGCATAAAATAAAATAAAAAATATCAAATACGCATTAAACCAAGCACATCAATTAATCATACACGTGACACAATGATTTATGTGAAAATCTAATGAGGGAAAAAAACACATGTAATGATTATCAATATTCTTATTATTCACAGGAGAATTACAATAGCCTTCATAGGCATACAATCATCCTCTCCTCTCCTCATCATCCTCTCCTTGCACCCGCTTTCATTCACATTGTACTCCACCTCTATGAGTATGCTCACATATATAACATCAATCATTCAGTTATACAAACTGATCATGAGTAGATCACATAGTTACACGAGCAATTCATGAATAGATTGCATGCATGAGCATTAACATAGCTGCATGCTTGTGCATGTGACCACATGAGGAAATTCGTTGGCATGTTTCCAACAATCTCCACCTTGACAATAGTTTACCTGATATATCATGCCCTTAATTAATTCATCACCTTTTCTGCAAGCCAAGAGAAGCCAAACACCATCGTAGCTTCTCTAAGAAAACTAGTTTCATAAACATGTCTGCAGAATTCACTTTTGTATGGACCTTTTCCAAAGACACTCCACCTTCATCAACAACCTGTCTTATAAAATGGTACTTAACAGAAATATGCTTCGTCTTATTGTGATAAGCTGGATTTCTAGCCAAATGAATAGAACTTTGGCTATAAAAAAATACCATCACTTTGTCTTCCATCCTTCCAAACTCACCCAATAAACCCTGTAACCGAATTGTCTCCTTACATGCATGTGAAGTAGCCATATACTCTGCCTCAATAGTGGATAAAGAGACTATGTTTTGAAGCTTTGACATCCAACTAAAAGGTCCCCTTGCAAGAGTAAATACATATCCTCAAGTGGATCTCCTTTTGTCCAAGTCACCTGCAAAATATGAATCTACATAACCACAAGTTGAATATTTGGAAGCATCATAGGTAATAGAATAACTGCGTGTGCCTCTAAGATATCAAAGCACCCATTTCATTGTTTCCCAATGCCCTTTTCCTGGATTTTCCATGTATTGACTCACAACACCAACTGCATGTGAAATGTCTTGTCTAGTACTCACCATCGCATACATCAAAATTCCCACTGCATTAGCATATTTTACACGAGACAAATAATATTTTTCTTCGTCATTACTAGGACATAAAACTGAAGAAATCTTGAAATGGGAATCCAAAGGGATGTGTACGGGTTTTACATTATTTATATCGAATCTCATAAGTATTTTCTCCACATACTTCTGTTGTGATAACCACATGTTACCATTTTTCCTGTCTCTGTGTATCTCCATGCCTAAAATTTGTTTTGCTACTCCTAGATCCTTCATATCAAACGCCCTAGCCAACTGATCCTTTAACCTATTGATTTTGACCATTGTCTTGCTTGCCACAAGCATATCATTAACATATAACACCAAAATAATGAACATGCCATTTTCCAACTTTTTAAAGTAAACAAAATGATCATATTCACTTCTTTTAAAATTTAAGGTCACCGTGAAGGAATAAAATTTCTAGTACCATTGTCTCTAAGATTGTCTCAGGAAATACAATGACTTATTGAGTTTGCAAATAAACCTCTTATTGCGATCCTAGACAAACCCTTCTGGTTGTTCCATATATATATCCTCATCTAAATTTCCATGTAGAAACGTTGTTTTAACATCTAGCTGCTCTAACTCAAGATCAAGTAAAGCAGCTAGTGCTAAGATAACACGAAACTAAACAGGCTTCAAAACTGGTGAAAAGATCTCATGAAAATCAATACCTTCCTTTTGAGAATACCCTTTGGATACCATTTTTTCTTTATACCTTTTGACTTTATCATTAGCACCCTTTTTCAGTTTGTAGACCCACATGTATCTGACAACCTTCCTGTCCTTTGGAAGTTCTACTAGGTCCCATGTTTTATTCCTTTCTAAGGCATCCATTTCTTCTTTCATGGATTTTTTCCATTGAACACTTTCATATACCTTAATTTCTTCTTGAAAACAACAAGTTTCTCCATCAATAGAAACTAAAGCCACATATGAAACATAATAGTCATACCTTGTATGAGGATTCTTGACAGATGAAAATCTTCTTAGAGATGGTTGAGGCATATCCCCAGTTTCCTGGATATTTTCTGCATCTACATCTTCATCTTCTTCTTCCGAAACTTCCTCATGCTCCTGCCTTTATGAATATGGTTGAGTTTCCAAGTGAATTTTTTGAACTTGTGGTAGATATTCTTGTCTCACTTGAACATCTACCAATTTTGATTTTAAGAGGATTCATAAAATATTGCATCTCTGCTTATGATGAGTTTGTGGGCAATAGGATTCCATAGTCCGTACCCCTTAACTCCATCACCATAACCAACAAAGAGAAATTTCTTTGATCTAGGATCTAACTTAGAACATTGATCTTTAGAAATAAGAGCATGAGCATCACAACCAAATATTCACAGATTTGAAAAATCACATGAATGACCTGTCCATACCTCTTCTGGAATATTACAGTTTATTGCAGTTGATGGTGATTGATTTATCAGATAGCATGATGTAAGAACTGTGTCTTCCCACAATTCCTGCTGCATATGGGCATTACTGAGCATGCTCCTTGCTCTCTCTAGAAGAGTCCTATTCATGCGTTCAACAACACCATTTTGTTGAGGAGTATCAACTATGGTCTTATGTCTTTCGATCCCATCTTCCTTCCAATAGTTCTCAAATTCCATAGATGAGAACTCACATCCATTATCTTCCCTTAAACACTTGATTGACCTGTCAATGTTGTTTTCAACCAAAGCTCTGAATTGATTACAAGTATTAAATACATCAACTTTTATTTTAAGTAAATATACCCAAACCTTCCTAGAGTAATCATCTATAAATGTCACAAAATATGACGATCCTCCAAGAAAAAATGTAGGGGATAGTCCTAAAACATTTCAATGAATGTAATCAAATATAACTTTGCTTATATGCCTTCCTGATTTAAAATTTTGTCTACATTGTTTTCCAAAAAAAAAGTACTTGCATAAATTCAAATTCAGAAACTTCAAACTTGGAAGTGACTTATGATGAAAAAGTACCTTAATCCCTTTCTCGCTCATATGACCCAAACGTTGATGCCATAAACGAACATAATCACTTGCATCTTCATATGATACCACTGCTCGATTTACCTATGTCCTTCCTTTATGCTGATAAAGGTTCCTGATCCTCTTTTCCTTCATGACTACTAAGATGCCTTAGGACACCTTCAATACTCCACCTTGAGTTGTACACTTGTAACGAACAGAATAGAGAAATCCCAAAGATATCAAGTTCTTTCTAAGTTCAGATATATGTCTTAAATCTATTAATGTTCTTACAGAACCATCATGCATTCTAATTTTGATGCTACCAACTCCTACAATTTTATAGGAAAAATCATTTCACATAAAAAGAACACCATCATCAATAGATTGGTAAGTTGAGAACCAATTTATATGAAGATACATGTGGATGGACACACCAAAATCTAGCAACCAATGCTTATGTTGATGCGATATATCACATGTAGACAATACCTCATCAACCATACTTGAACTGGAACCTGAACTTGTTTCTGCTACATTAGCTTCCTTTGATTCTTTTGTGGATTCCTCCTCGAATGCATTCTGTCTTTTCCAACAATCCTTCCTGAGATGCCCAAATTTGCCACATAACCAAGTTTTTTGCTTAATATTCTTTCCTATTGAATTAGACCTTGACATACCTCCCTGAATTTCCCCTCTTTCTATACATCAACCTCTGAACACCATTGCTTCTGCTATTGAGCTTTCTTTACCATATGTTTTCCTTATCTCCTTAGACAACAAAGCTCCCACAACATTGTCATAATCAATGGCATCTATTGTGTTAAACCACACAGTTGTGACCAGATGATCCCAAGACTAAGGAAACAAACACAATAGTGTAACTTCCTTGTCCTCATCTTCAAACTTTACTTCCATATTAGTTAAATGAAAAATCAAAGTATTGAAAACATTCAAGTGATCAACAATTTTCGTACCTTCTTTCATCCACAAACTATACAACTGCCTCTTCAAGAAGATTTTGTTTGACAAGTTCTTTGTCATACACAAACTCTCCAGTTTGTTCCACAAACCTGTTGTTGTCGGCTCTTCATAAATGTTAAAAAACACCTCATTTGCAAGGCACAAAAGAATAGTATTGAGGGCTCTTGCAACCATATCCTCCCAGTCCTCGTCTATCATTCTTGTCGGTTTCTTTGACTTTCCAGCCAAGGAATTTTGCAATCCTTTTTCCACAAGCATATCTCACATATTGAGTTTCCATAGCACAAAGCTATTCTTACCACTGAAATTTTCCACCTCAAACTTGGAACTCTACACTTTCGCCATTAGCATAAACAATCGTCCAAAAGAAAATCACATCTTCTAATAAACAAGGCTCTTCGATCTAGCTACCAGATTCTCTTCTCCTTCGCTATCTTCTCCTTCAACTCTAATATCTGATACCACTTGTTAGGCAACATAAGAAAAATATATCATATAATAGAGCATAAAATAAGCGAGATCAAACACACATGAAACCAAGCACATCAATCATACACTTGACATAGTCGTATATGTGGAAACACAATGAAGGAAAAAACCACGGGAAATGATTATCAATATTCTTATTATTCAAGAGAGAATTATAATAGCCTTCATAGACATACAATCATCCTCTCCTCACACACTCTGCTCTCTTCTCCTTGCACCTTCTTGCACTCACATTGTACTCCACCTCTATGGGTATGATCAGATATATAACATCTATCACTCAGTTATACAAATTGATCATGACTAGATCACATAGTTACACGAGAAGTTCATAAATAGATTGCATGCATGTGCATTAACATAGCTGGATGCATGTGCATGTGACCTCATGAGGAAATTCGTTGGCATGTTTCCAACATATAGGAATCGATTTTGTTCCATGTGTGATTGTGGAGGGATATAAGTGAGCTTTTGTATATGGATGGTGAGACTGTTGTTGATCAGAGGCTAACTGCATCATTGTCTAAGAGTTGTTTCCATATTTATGAATTAATAAGAGTTTTACACCTACCCCTTTTGTCTTCGTCACCTCCGTGGTTTTGTTTGACACGAGTTCCTCTGTTTGACGAACATTACAACTAGTGACCATTATTACATTACCATTATTACATTCACTTGCGTTCTAAAGAAACATAAACTTTGAAAAAGGAAAACCTAGAAGAAGACCTCACTGTCTACAAACAACTAGAAAGTTTCAAACTTAATTTCATTTTCTAAATGCAAGTGATATTAATTTTCATTTTCTAAATGCAAGAGATATTAATTTTCATTTGATAAATACGAGAAATTTTAAATTACCATGCAAATGTTTCGAAACATGCAGTTCCAAATGACTTTCATCATAGTCACACAGTAGAATGACTTCATTTCTTACCTAAATCGAGCCAGCAACCAAACCAAATTTTTTTTGCAGAGAAATCATTTCAATCTTGAGGAAACCAGGTACTAGCATTTTCAGAAAAGTTGGCTTAGGGGTTTAGGGGCCAGGATAAGTTCCATGCCTCGTTGAGAAACAAAGTGAATAAGTTTCCAAATTATGACATTGAGCTCCACATTTATGGTCATGGACATGATGTTTAGGGACCATGTTGAGTCCCATGCCTCGTTGAGCAGTGGAGTGGATACGTTGCCACAGTCTCATGCCAAGCTCCGTAGTTATGGTCATGGGTGCGGTGTTTATAGCCAAAATACAATAGAGATAGAGAGTGCTTATGATGAGACCAAAGTATCTTCCCAGGCATACCATCTTGGGATGTTGTGAGACCATCTTGTAAAGAGCTTCATGTTTTGTTTGAAAAACTGAAAAATGATTGATGTACTGAGAAGACTCCACAATAACTCCAACTATGCCAAGAATAGTCAACCTATAATAATATTGATCATATTATCATTTTTAATACATGATTAGCCTAGTCGTTAAGAAATAATGTTTTCTCCTAAGAGGTCACCGATTTAAATCCATAGGGGGATAACATATGTATACGCCCGTAGAATTTACCATTCAAATCGATGGGCAGAGGGGGTCCCTTGTCTCACAGACAAGGGGGTCTCATACACCAAGTTGGTGTCTGGCTTGGTCGTGACCTTAAAATTAGATTATTATTATTATTATTAGGATTAAAGAGCTAGAACAAAAACTAACCAACAATTTGACCCTCAGTAATATGAAAAAAAAATTGGATATCAAACCCAACAAAGAGGAAATGAATAAGATAATTGAACTCATAACAAAAGAGCCTTGAACCTCATAATTTTTGGTATAAAAGAACAAGAATAGGAGGATACACTAGCAATAGTAAAAGAAGAATTAAATAATAAATCACAAATTGATACAACTTACCTCATAGAAGCAAAGAGTCTATGAAAAATAATTGATCACAAAGATAGGTTGATCTGTGTCAAAGTAAGTTCCAATGACCATAAATATAGAATACTCAGTAAATATCTTAGCTTAAAAGGGTCACAAATATTTATAAATGAAGACCTCATTCCCGAAGATGATGTTGAATTAAGGAAGGAAGTTCAAAAGGTAAAAGAAGCCAGGAAAGAGGGAAAATGATAAATAATTAGAAATCAAAAAGCTATTGTTAGGGATAGAGAATAGAAGGATAATAATAAATAGGAATTTGGTACACTCGGGATCCTTTTTTGGAACTGTTGTAGCTTTCCATGGCACAAAGGTCTTATGATAAGTTGGATCAAGAGTGATATTGATATTATTTGTCTAGTTAAAACTTGGGATCATGGGGAGTCTAAGGTCCCTAACATAGAATTATTTTTCTTCTGGTCAACATGGAACAAAAAATCCCACCGTAGAGGGATAGGAGGCATATCTTGTTATATTAGAAATAAATTTTCTCCTCACATTGAACTTCATAAGATCAACTCTCTCAGATAGTACATTTGGAAAGAGATTTCAAACACTAATGCTACTAAGGTGTATATAGAAATGTGTTATTTGACACCTATTAATTCTACTTTTTATAACAAAAAAGATCTAGATAACAATTGTCCCTATAATAATTTAGAACAAGATATTTATAGTTTGAAAAATGAAGGTAATATCCTCGTTCTAGGAGACTTTAATGCTAGGACTGCAACTAAACAAGCTAGTTGTAACGCCCAATATTTTGGCCTTAGGCAATTACAACTTCGATGTTTCTCATTATAGTAATTCATTACTTAGTAACTATTTGGACTCTGTGAAACTAATATAGACATGTGAAAGGTGTACGTCTAGACTTATTTGTGAGTTGCACAATATTATATTTTGTTGCTATATGTTTGTGATGATGATGATTATGTGATTTGTTAAACATGTAAATTTAAATGTGGAATTTTGGTACATGGATACCATTTTAAGTTATGTTGTGAATGCGTAAGATATGAAAGGCATGATAAAAATAAACATATATTTCTTAATTTAACATCAATACAAATATGGATTCTTATATGAAATTATGACGTATATACATGGATATGAGTATTGGTGAACTAAGCTGCAGATTGAAAAGTTATGTAATGACCAAATGACTATAGTGTTGATGTAATTTGGATGTCATAGACATCCAAAAGATAGTGTATGTTATAAGTTGTACTTATGATTTAATTTATGGTTTCAAATATTGTTATGATCTGTGGTAAGTGTGGTTTTGAGAAGACACATGACTTTCACAAAGTGGTTGTTTGATGACATGACTCTAAGAACAGTGGTTGCACAATAGAGATTGATGTAGGGTGTCGAACCTAGTTATATAAGGAGGGATGGAGGTATTTCCCACCGTTTATCCTCCAAAACCTAGAGTCGTGGGAGGGTTGTGTGAAGTTATGCTCCCCTAGACGTTTGATGGCGACTACTAGTTGTGTTGACCCTAGTTCTATGAGGATGGGTGCAGGTATTTACCACCGTTTATCCTCTGAAACCTAGATTTGTGGGAGGGATGTGTGAAGTCATGCTCCCCTAGACGTGTGATGGCGACTACTAGTTGCTTGTTGGGGAAGCTTGGTCGAGATGTATGACACTTCCTCTTATGGATTGTATCTGGAGTTAGGTCAATATAGTTGATGCTCCAGATTAGTCAAACAGAGGAAAGGATATGATGGAAGATGGAAGAAGGTTAGGAAGGAAGGATGCTTCGATGTTAGTTGAGAATACTGATTAGAGATGCCACTATTTTTTACTCACTTGGTTCCTACCATGTTTAAAACTATCTTTTATTTTCTATTGATATTTTAAGTGTGACAATGAGTTATTGATGAATTGGTGTAATTTAGTTCGTTAAGATTATTAAATGATCCATTACTTGATCTGTTGTCCTACATGTCTTGGTGATCATATAAGAACTATGCACTAGAGGGAATGATTGTTTATCATTAGTACATACATGAGATATTTGTCTGCTAGCTACGCACACATACCCTACCCATGTACACTAGTATAAGTAATTAATGTATTAATTATTAAAATAAATTATTGACTATTTAATTGAATGTTAATTGAATATGTAAATTATATTGCATACAAAATATCTAGAAGCATTAAATACCTTCTTGACATTGATAGATGGTGGGTATGTTGAATTAAATGAGAATGGTGGGGTGTTATGTATATTTTGGGGAAGATTATCAAATAACATTTATTAGCTAGCATAAGAAGAAAGACTTTTCATTTTATATTAAATTTTTTATTGATATAAAATATTCACTAACCCGCGTGTCAAAATGGTTCTCTTTATTTATATGCATGTTTGTAATAATGAATTGTTGATAGAAAGCAAGATTTTACTCGACCGTGATGAAGAGAATCCTATACTAGACAATTAACTTGTTTGAGATATAATCTATACAACTTAAGAAAAGAGAGATATTCAGGACAATGGAAAAAAAAAACAATGAAGTGATGACATCACATGAAAATCGTTTAGTAGTATATTAGTCAATGTTCCTAAGCATGGGAAATTTCATGATGGCATATGTATTGTATCACTCAAGTTAGAGTGATAGTAAAGTCAATGATAATTGGTTATAATTTTTAAGATATTCTAGCTGGAATTATATGCTTGGCTTAAATTATAAACGAACTCAATATAAGATTCACTTAGCTAAAGAACCAATAATGACATAAGATTCTAATTAGCTATCAAACTAGTAGACTATACTTTAATATACAAATTAGGAAGAATAAATCTATAAGAGAAGCATGTCCTTTCATTAATTTAGTTACCAATGGTAATTAAATAGAGTCAAGACATAGTAAGGTGCCTACTAAATAGGCATAGTTGCAATCAATATATTAATAGCCTCAACATGTTTTAATCAAGTCATTGTCCAATGAGACCAATATAACGCAAGGTCTGCTATCGAGAAAGATAAATAGAAGTTGTGTCATAAATTCTACTCATTTTGTGAATGAACATACATTTGGGACGAAGTTTCTTGAAGAGTGGGTGTATGTAACACCCCATATTTTGGCCTTATGCAATCATAACTTCGATTTTTCTCATTATAGTAAATCATTGCTTAGTAACTATTTGGTCTCTTTGAAACTGATATAGATATGTGAAAGGTGTACGTCTAGACTTATTTGTGAGTTTCACAATATTATATTTTGTTGTTATATGTTTTTGATGATGATGATTATGTGATTTGGCTAAACATGTAAATTTAAATGTGGAATTTTGGTGCATGGATACCAGTTTAAGTTATGTTGTGAATGAATAAGATATGAAAGGCATGACAAAAATAAACATACAATTATAAATTGAACGTCAATACAAATATGGATTCTTATATGAAATTATGATGTATATACATGGATATGAGTATTGGTGAACTAAGATGTAGATTGACAAGTTATGTAATGACCAAATGACTATAGTGTTGACGTAATTTAGATGTCGTAGACATCCAAAATATAGTGTATGTTATAAGTTGTACTTATGATTTAATTTATGATTTCAAATATTGCTATGATCTGTGGTAAGTGTGGTTTTGACAGGACACACGACTTTCGCATAGTGGTTTTTTCATGACGTGACTCTAAGAACAATAGTTGCACAATAGGGCTTGATGTAGGGTGTTGACCCTAGTTCGATAAGGAGGGGTGGAGGTATTTCCCACCATTTATCCTTCGAAACCTAGAGTCGTGGGATGGCTGTGTGAAGTCACGCTCCCCTAGAAGTGTGATGACAACTGCTAGTTGTGTTGACCCTAGTTCTATGAGGAGGGGTAGAGGTATTTACCACTGTTTATCCTATGAAACCTAGATTCGTGGGAGGGATGTGTGAATTCATGCTCACCTAGACGTGTGATGGGAACTGCTAGTTGCCTGTTGGAGAATCTTGATCGAGATGTATGACACTTCCTCTTACGGGTTGTATCTGGAGTTAGGTCCATATAGTTGACACTCTAGCTTAGTCCAACAGAGGAAAGGATAATATGGAAGATGGAAGAAGGTTATGAAGGAAGGATACTTCGATGTTAGTTGAGAATATGATTGGGGATTAGAGATGCCACTATTGTTTACTCACTTGGTTCCTACCATGATTAAAACCCTCTTTGATTTCCCATTGATATTTTAAGTGTGACAATGAGTTATTGGTGTAATTTAGTTTGTTAAGATTATTAAATGATGCATTACTTGATTTGTTGTCCTACATGTCTTGGTGATTATATAGGAACTATGCATTAGAGGCAATGATTGTTTATCGTTAGTACATACATGAGATATGTGTCTGCTAGCTATGCACACACACCCTACCCATGTACACTAGTATAAGTAATTCATGTATTAATTATTAAAGTAAATTATTAACTATTTAATTGAATGTTTATTGAATATGTAAATTATATTGCATACAAAATATCTAGAAGAATTGAATACCTTCTTGACTTTGATAGATGGTGGGTATGTTGAATTAAATAAGCATGGTGGGGTGTTATGTACATTTTGGGGAAAATTGTCAAATAACATTTATTATCTAGCATGAAAAGAAAGACTTTTCATTTTATTTATTGTTGTTTAATACAAGTCATTTATATTTAGTTTTATTTTAATGTTTTCCCAAAATATCTAGATAAGGGAGGTTGATGGATAATAATGAGGGTGGTTGAGGAGACTTGGGGAAGGGTGTATGGAAACTTGATAAATAGGGAGGAGAAGTGGTGAGGAAGGGGGGTTGGAGAGGTTGGAGCATGATGATAGGTTGTGAAATCTTTGGAAGATATATTTCTTATGATCGTTTTGTTTGAGCATTTGTGCTTTGTTGTTCTTGGAGTCACAGGCATGGAGGGCCAAGAACCCGAAAGGTCTATTGTATCTAGGAAGTTGTCTAGGAGGATTCTGTTGTTTCACTCTGAGAAAGTGAGAAAAGAATGCTTGGAAGGGCCTAGGACTACATTACAATGGATGAGCTTCGAAAAACAAAGGAAGAGGTATTTTTCAGTAGTATTTGTTGTTCATATTTTGTATATACTTTTGTTTTAAGTTGCAAATCTTAGAGTTAACCTATTATTTATTTCATCATGCTATTTAGATTTATCATTGAGCGAATGTAGAAGAATTGTGTAAATGAAATGAAATTATGTTAAAGAAAAGTTGTTATTGTGTATATATTTAATAAATGATTAATTACTTAGCATCCTCTAGAGGGGTGCTACACTAATATTTTAAGTACTGACTCCAACCATAATCCTTTATGGCTAGATGAGGACCTTGTTATATGTAATAGATACAAAATAAGCTCTGAATACCTAATTGAGAATTTGTTTGGTACTGCGTTGGTCAAGATCTACATCTCTCCAGACATAATAATTTGCAATGGAGTAATGAAGTGGCCAAAATCCAACCAGATGACTTGTATTCATGGGCTAGGTATTAGTGTCATAGATCATGTGATATATGATATCCCAGTTTCCAACTAAATAACAACTTTTGACCTTTTAAATGACCATGATCCTGACTCTAATCATAAACCTTTAACCCTAACTCTAAAGTTTTCCATTCACAGAAGCACCATTGAAGCGAATTATGATATTCAAAGGAATTTTTAATTTGACAAAAGTAAATTTGAAATTTTATTAAAGAATTTAAATAGTAAATTAAATATCCTAACTTATAAGGACAACCTTGAAGAATTATATCATAATTTTACAACTACTCTTTCCACTTCTATTAATAAGTTCTCTTGGAGGTGTCCTATAAAAATAATAATAGAACGACCAAACCTTGGTATGATAAAGAATGTGAAATTGTTAGGAAATCCATTAGGGATGCTTCTAATGAGTCCTTAAAACTTGATAGGATCAATACATACAAATCCCTAATTAAAAGGAAAAAATGTACTATATCAATAAAAGGCAAGAGCAACTTTCACAACCATATAAGTTGGATCCTAAGAAGTTCTTGAGACAAATTCTAAATGACAATACTAAAAAAAATAATAGGATTCCCTTAAGGGACTAGAATTTCTAACTTAAAAGTATTTATGAGCTCCCTAATTCCATGGAAACCATTTATATTGTCCCTACAAAGGAATAAGTTTGTTCTTTACATGACATAGAGTTCAGGGTTAAACAACTTGCAAATGGGAAAGCTAAGGACATTGAAGGATACCAAGATGAAATTTTCAAATCGAAGGGCCTATCCTTACCCCTCACATACACAAGATCTTCAATTTAGCCGTCGAGCAAGGCTTCCCTAAACCATGGACACAAAGTATCATTGTTGCTATTTTTTAAAATGTGGATAGAAACATTCCCTTTAATTATAGGACCATTATTATTAGCCTGATTTTACCCAAGCTTTATGGACATATTTTGGAAAATAGAATAGCCTTTGGCTAGAAAGTCATGGTAAAAGAGCTAAAGACCAGGCTGGGCTTAGAAGACATCATTCAACTGTGGACCATATTGTTACCTTTAGGATCATTGCAGAGCAGTTTCACAATACTAAAACAAATCGGTCTTGTTGTTTTGTTGACTTTAGAAAATATTTTGACTTGGTTACTAGGAAAAACCTTTGGAATAGGTTGGAAGAGATAAAAGTTCCTCTCAAGTTGAGGGTTGTTGCAATAAGGATGTATGAGAATATTACTGCTAATTTTGAAAACAATGAGGGCTTGTCAAAATAGATTAACTACAATATTGGAATCAAACAAGGTTGTCCCTTGTCCCTTACCCTTTTCGGCATATACATTGACAGGTTAGAAGATTGCTTTGAAAAAGCAGGTTGTGTCGGCCCTACTCTCACTAGTATAGTCATCAATATTATTCTTTATGTTGATGATATCGTTCTTATGGAAAGGAGTCCCCATGATCTTGAAAACCAACTAAGAATACTCAAGGATTTTTTCTCCAATATGGGTATGATTCTTAATACTGATAAGACTAAGGTAATTATTATTGAATACAATAAGATCACTTGTGATACCTTTGTCTATGACAAAAACTTGGAGGAAGTGATGTCACACAATATCTTGGAATTTATATTCACCACAAGCTCGATTGGAATTATAATATCGAGAAAAGGATTATTGGGGGATGGAAAGCTTATTATGGGCTTGAAAACAATTGTAACTCAACTGAACTTTAGATTTGGCATAAGAATAAACTTCTCTTTGAGACTGTTGTTGCACCTTTTATTATTTATGGTTGTGAATTATGGGGCTATAGTATCTCTCGTGAATCTTGGAGAAATATAGAGAAAATGAAGAAGAATTTTGTAACCTACATTCTCAAAATTAAAGGAAATATTCCCTATCCCATCCTCCTCTTAGAAAAAATCCTCTCCCCCTTTGAGAGCATGGATATGACTAGATATCTAATGTATAATAGCAATTTAAACAACATGGAAGACAAGAGGGTTCCTAAAATTGATTCAAAATCCAGTCGTAACCACCATCGACTCAAGCGAGGATGGCATAAAGATGCTCAGTCTTGGCTAAACTATTTGTGAATCATGGCAGACACCATTTTGTAAAATAAAGATATTATTAAAAAAATCATTGAATCAAAATGTAAGGAGAAAATTGGTGTGATAAAGAGTTAGAGGAAAAAATAAAATAAAGGTATTATAAGGTGTAATCAACCCTAATATAGAAGATCAAAATTGTTTGTTTATTTTTCCAAGTGTAAAGAAAAAAATAAGCATTGCTAAGATAAGAACAAATTCTCACAAGCTCCACAGTGAAACTGGGAGTTGGTCAATTCCTAAAACACCATGGGATGAAATAGTGTGTCACCTTTGTGATACAAAGAAGTTTGGAGATGAAAATAAGTTTTTCTTAGATTGTCCAGCCTGTACCCATATTAGATCTCATTTTTCAAAATATTTGTCACACTACCAACCTTCCTAACCTCTTAACTCAACAAAAGCATGGTGATCTTGGAAAACTTCTCTTAATGCTTTTCCAACACAGAAACAAAATTCTAATGAATCACAAGTAATCACTTGCCCTCTTAAGATCTGATAGACCAATTCATTCTTACTGGACCACCACCACCACCACCACCACCACCACCACCACCATCATCATCATCATCAGCATCATGATCATCATCATCATCATTTCACATAATATCATCAAATTTTAATATTGTAAATAAATGTAGAAATTAACTACACTTTAATTTGAAATTCTAAAACATGTTAAAACTTTTTTCACCCTACATTCATTTTCTTCTATTTTACAATACCTTCCCTAATTATTATGTTTATGTTTCCTTACAACTTCTAGTTTAATAAAATAACAAAAATGTATATCTTAATTTAATAAAGTGAATTTGTCACATAATGAAATTCCCTTTAACTTATGCATCATTGTTACACACTTTATTTCACATATACATTTGTTAAACCCATAATTTACAAGGCATAATTTTTATAATCAACTTAACATTTTTTTTTCAAACTTTTAGAGATGAATAAAAATAAAATATAAATACACGTTTCATTATTTAACTTTGATATTAAAATTTTCTTCTATTTTACAATACCTTTCCTAATTATTATAATACCTTTCCTAATTACTATGTTTATGTTTCCATACATCTTCTAATTTAATAAAATAACAACAAATATATCCTAACTTAAGAAAGTGACTTTGTCACATCATGGAATTCCCAGCGTCATCGTTACACAGTTTCTTTCACATATACATTTGTTAAACCCATAATTGACAATGACAAGGAACAAGAGTGTTTATAATCAACTTAACATTTTTCTTCAAACTTTTAGAAACTCGTAAAGATAAAATATAAATACACTTTTCATTATTTAACTTGATATTAAATTATGTTGTATTAAATTTTTAAAATAAAATTTATTTAAAAAATAAAAATAATAATATAAACAATTTTTTAATTAATATTAATAAATAATGTTGTAAAAATTACTTATTTTTAAAATAAATTTAATTAAAAATTTTTAAAAAAATTAAATTATTTTATTTTATTATATAGATTTCGTTATTTAAAAATATTGAAAATGTATTTAAAAAATGTTTATTTATTTTTTAATATTAATTTTGTTTCAATTGTTTTAATATATTAATCTAGTAAATTGAAATAAAAAATAAAATTATTAAAAAATGAATTGTTTAGGGTGAAGTGGTATGGTGGGTGGCTCAAGTTGGGTTGTGGTAGTTGAACTCCTGCCACCTCTAGTATATCCCCATTTTCATAGTTTTCTTGAAGTGGGGAGGGGGATCACCCCACCACAATTTACACACCATTAGGGGTTAAGTTTTGGTTATGATGAACAAATAAAATTATCATGAATCCATCCTCCATCAAAATTGGCGCACTCTTTGGGGTCAAGTTTTAGTTATGATGATCTAATAAAATTTTCATGATTTTATTATTAACTAGAAAGTTATTGATATGAAAGAGACAAGTTTCAGTCATAACGACCTAATAAAAGTTTCATGAATTCATTACTAACGAGAAAAGATTTGATATAAAAGAGACACGGTGGATTAAAAAATGTGTCTCGCACTTTAGAGGAAATGTAATCATATACTCACTTCAATGGAGATATCATGGTTGGTATAAGGGTAACCACCTGTAGGCCACCTTGGCACATCAACTCACCTTGGCACATCAACTCACTATAACACTTCTTTATAAAAATTGAAAATATATGTTTTATACTAATTTTTTTTTAATGTTAAATTTATTATTTTATCATTTTTAAATGTAATTAAAGAAACTGAAGCATACAACTTATATTAAATTTTTTATTAAAATTAAATCAATTTAATCACAACTTGGGAAATTGCAACTACATTAAATGTTAATCTTCTCTAGTATCTTTTCTCTCTTTCTCTCCCTTTATTAATAATTTTTTCTTTATAATATAATAATAAATATATTATGTTTACATCAATTATGTTTTCTTGTATACAATTTAGAACCAACATTATAATAGAATTAAGAGTGGTTTTTTTAAAGACAATTTTATTTAAAAATAAATAAATAAAATACAATAATTTTATTTTTCATATTTATTTATAATTTCAACCAAAGTATTTTCTAATTATATTGTTTATATTTTTTATTTATTTTGAATAGTTAGTTATTATTAAATATTTTTTATTATTAAATGTTTTTCATTTTTTACTTAGTCTAAATCAACACATCCAAAATATTAATTGATCCATTAATTGTTCTAAGAGAATATTTATTAAAGGAATATGACTTTGTACTAATTACAATGTCAATTTAAATACAAATTTGATTTAAAAAAATAATTTTCTTTTAAAAAATGAAGAATCATTTTTAAAAATTGTGTAGTGTGATTTGAAGATGATATTTCATAATAAAAAAATTTAAAATACACAAATGTAATTAAATTTTGAGCAAGAAGTCTATCCAATATAGATGATTAAACAAACACACATATAACATGCCTCCACTTATTTTGCTGCAACATTGTGTCACCCTATTAGTCAAGGTTATCTTATCAATAAGTTGATTAAGAAATGAATCAATGAAATTAGGGTGAAGAATTATATTCTACAATAATAACTGACTTACTTAGTTTGGTGTTGACAATTACAAAGCATATTATTTGAAATACTAAAATGTTAATAAAAATTGTGTATATTCAAATAACAAACAATCTCTCTCATATATATTAAATTTTTTTATTATATTTACATGTATTTAAAAAAAATACAAACATTATTAAAGATATATATAATTACATTTAGTATCATATTTGTAAATTTTTCTAAAATAATCTTATAATTCTATCGTCATTAAAGTATCTTATGGGACAAATATAGAGTGACAATCTCTCACATATAAATATATATTTATAAAATATTTTAAAATATAAAGTGATCAATGTTTCATTACTTACAACAACTTTTGCATTATTATCAAATTTTTCAAAAAATTACAATATTCAAATAACAAAATCTCCTCAAAATTGCAATATCCCCAAATATATTGTAACAAAATCTCCCCAAAATTACAATATTCAAGAATATTGTGTAACAAAATCAAATTTAGGATTTGTTTGTCTTTACCTAAACAAACAATTATTATATTTGTTTGTTTGTAAAAATTATTATATTTACAAGTATTTAATATATATATATATATATATATATATATATATTTATAAAAAATGTATAAAATTACTGTTTATAAATTCTTCTAAAACGTTTTAATTTTTTTTATAATTTTATCGGCATTAAAATATCTTTCCAAATATATCATATTCAAAACGAATATAGGGTGAGAAAATCCCTCACATATACATATATGTTTATAAAATTTTTTAAAATAAAAATATAAGCTGGTCAATGTTTCATTATAATAATAACTGCTTGATTACCTATTTTTCAAAAATTACAATATTGACTAATATATTGTAACAAAATCTCCCCAAAAATACAATAAAATTACAATATTCACTAATATATTGTAACCAAATCTCCCCAAAATTACAAAAATTACAATATTCACTAATATATTGTAACCAAATCTCCCCAAAATTACAATATTCAGGAATATTGTGTAACAAAATCAAATTTAGGATTTGTTTGTATTTACCTAAACAATCAATGTGTACAGATTTCTGCGTAAAGATTTTAGTCATGATGTTGAGTAGTCAAGTCCCATGTAATTGAAATAATGGAGAAAGAGATTTTATATTTATATATGACAACATTAATAACAAATAATTGAACTGATAATTGTATTCATTAATTAATATATTTAATTGTACATTGGTTTTATCAATATCACTACTTGATGTAGAAGCATTCCCCGTGGAAATAGCTATCATACATGTTTATTTACTGTAGTTTAGGATGATAGTATGGAGAGAAAAAAATAGTATACTTCTCATAAGATCAAAGCATTTGCATAAACACATAAAGAAAGATAGAAGCTAGGAGGGGCTCTCATATGTGCAAGGACTTATTTTTTTTTAAAGAGTGAAAATGACTAATGTTTAAATCATTATATGAAGAGAAAAAATGAGTATACTTTTCATAAGATCAAAGCATTTACATATTCACATAAAGAAAGATAGAAGCTAGGAGGGGCTCTCATATGTGCAAGGACTTATTTTTTAAAGAGTGAAAATGAGTAATGTTTCAATCATTATAGATCAATATTATTATGACATTTCAAGGCCACGTTAACATCATAAATCTAATCTATTGTTCAAATTAACAATATGATATACAAAAGCATTAATAATACTTTGATAATAAAGAAAATTAACAATATGATATACAAAAGCATTAATAATACTTTGATAATAAAGGAAGTAATAAGACATGCACATAAAAATATTTTGATGAACAACATAGAGGTTAAAGTGGATAATGGAGATTCAACAACTACTTTCTATGAGAGTGTGCATGATTATAGCCATGTGCAAGTCATATTTTCTTAATAAATATAAAAATGTGTATTTATTGGTTTTATAGTAACAAAATATTCTAGTTCAAATTTCCACCATGGTTGTATAGAAATAGAAACATTTTAGCTTAAATTTTGAAATTGTTGTTTCAATCATGCCTTTTGTAGCATGTGAAGACAACTTATAAATTGCAAAGATGTTGTCTATCTTTTTTATCTTTAATGAAATACTAATTACCTTGAGGGTGAGGGACCCAAGTGATTTCTACAAATAGTTTAAATTGCTCAATATTCTTTATCAATTTTACAAATTGAGAGCAAGAACATGTTTTTGGTTCTCACAAGTTGGCCTTTGTAATCATGGATTGGAAATAGAGTTAAACAAAATACATTGGACTAAATCTGTGTTTCCAATCAAATCATGTGAGTTACTGGACTTGACTATCAATAAAAAAAAATGTGTTGTGTCTCTTTTGCTTGATTTGAGTTTATTTGTTCGTATGTTTTATTTTTTGTTTGTTTAATAACTTATTGAACTAGTTTTTTTTATGTATATTTGATAATATTATTTTTCCTACATTAAGTGGTACCAAAGAAGACCGAGTCTATGGTGGGGAGGAATATAGAAAATAATTGGTCCCAGATTGAGTAATTACTGAATTCTTGTGAGGTAGGGATCTTCTAAGAGGAGATGCCAAACCAAAATTAGTGTGATTCCATAAAGAGGATGATCTGTGTTGGATCATTATAATTTTTTCATCTATCTCGATCCTTCCAGAGTAGAAAAAATGGAGGAATAAGCTTGTAGGGACATTTTAGTTGTAGGTCCTAGTTTGGAAAATTGGGGTTAGAAACCTTTCAAGGCCATTATGAGGCATCAAACAACATTTTTGGGGGTTAAAATTTTATGAACATAGCACAATGCTTGTGATTCTATTCTATAAGTTGAGGTCTTTCTGATGGTGAAAACATTGCATCAATCGAATCTCACCATGGTACGAGAGGATGCCATGTTAGCCCTTGTTACTCATGCATATGGGGTTAGCCACATACATAATTTAAATAGGATTCTAGAAGGTCAAAACCCTATAAAAATTGTTGGTTGAGGAAGTAAAAAGCCTGGGATATGTTAAATACTAGGCCACTAGGAGCAGAAGGGGTTTCATTCTTTTGCATTGTGTCTTATTCCATAGTTGATAAACACATCTAAGAGATGTATTGGGTGAGAATAACGAAGGATGAGAGATGTTGTATCATCCATACAAGCCACATGTCGAAGGAAAATCCATAGAGAGTGGCTCTATTTTTGTGCTTGCATCATTTCTATATGAAAGAAAAGAGAGCAGAGAAACCTCACCCTCCAGTTGGGTTTTCTCCCATAATTGGTTTTCCAGGTTATATCTTGTGTTTATTTGTGGATGGTGTGATTGTATTTTACTGTTCTTTATTTTCCGCAGTTTATCTATTTCATGCATAAGAAAAACAATCAGTAACTGAATAACCTTAATAATAAAGATTCTAGTATTTTATTAGATCTGTTATGAGGAACTATTCTAGTGGAATATTCACAACAATTTACAAATCATAGGAGTAGGTTTTGAAGGACCCAAGAGATCGAAGGATGAAATCAATATTCATTACATTGTAATGATTCTAAGGAAAATAATTGCAAGAATGGATTCCATGGAGGAAATCGATAGGATATGTTTCTTTCATGTGGTGAAAGATGATAGTGATGATGAAAAAAGATAATAAACTATGTGAGAAGAATGAGGATAGAGAAGGTGACAATGGAAGAGATAATGGTTAGAGCAATCAATTATATTAGAGGTATATCTAAACTTGATACTCATATATGTTTTGGAAGTTTAAATCTATAGGAATTAATTGACTGGATAGGAGAAATGGAAAACATCTTTGAGATAGAGTATATTAGAGACCTTATTAAGGTTAGGCTTTGTAGTACAAAATTGAAGACTCGTGTTTTTTTGTGGTGGTATAGGTTGTACTTAAATAGATAAAGTGGCGGTAAAGAGAATATTAGATCCTTGGATAGGATGGTGTAATAGTTTAGAAGAAAACTTTCTCCTATGTATTATGATTTAAATATGTTGAGAGCATTGGAAAACTTGAAGCAATTGATGATGCTAGTGAAGGAGTACATAGAAGAATTTTATAGACTTTCTATAAGGTGTAGGAAAAATGATGAGATTCTAGAATCCATTGCTAGGTATGTGGATGGGACACATTATTACATTCAATATGATTTCAATGTTTTGAATTTTCATTCACTTATAGAGGCTTATCAAGAAATCTTGAGAATTGACGATAAATTGTAGCGAAAGAAATAGACCATGAGGAGAGGTACACAATTTGGAAGAGGGTAGATAAAATAAAATAAAGTTAGAGAAGGTAAAAGAAACTCCAACAACATGGGCTAAGCTGCTAGAAGAGGATTTGATGTTGATATAGAAAGAGGGTTGACAAGAGGTAGATGATACGGAGGCAAATTTGGAGGCTTTTTCTTTAGATGTGGATTACAAGGAAATATGGAAATTTAATTCCCATAATTTATGAAGAAAGAAAGAAGACAAAAGGAAATTATTATTTCAACCTAAGAGGAAATTTGATTACAAGGAAATTATTATTTCAACCTAAGAATGGGGATGACAAAGAAACAAAATAGAGGAAAACAATGTCCATAATGAAATGAAAGATAAATAGTAAGTGTTGTAATTTGGTTATTCATGGTGGTAGTCCCAAAAATTTGGTGTTTAATGAAGTTGTTCAAATATTAAATTTGAATTGTACACCTTTAAATTTGAATATTAAATTTTAGGTGTACACTAATGGCTACAAGAGGGGAATCTAATAACTCTAACATAATAATTCTTGATTAAATTTAATATTGGAATATATAGTGATAGCAATATATTTCATTCTTTTCCCAAGAATTCTTGTCACATTTTGTTGGGAAGGACATGGTAGTTTGATAGGATATTTATGTGTGATGGAAGAAGAATAACCTACTAGTTGGAAACGGATGGGATGAAATTTAACTTACATATTTGAAATTAAGAAGTGGAGAAGGTTGGAAAAATGATGTTAATTCTAGTGTTGGCATAATTGAAGGAAATAGAGTAGCAAGAATCTATGGAGTAATGAGATAAAGAGTAGAATATTGGTGATATAATATAAATTTTTTTAAGGGAGTAGATAGGTGTTTTTTATTTTCATAAAGCCTATTGAGTTGGTATGTTTGCAGGAAATGTAAAAAACAAGGTGGATGTGGCCATGAGGGAGAAAACCAATTGTGGAGTTAAAAAGAAAGGAGAATGACATACTTGTGTAGTATATGCAACAATCATTAGGAATGGTGCATAAGAGGGAGGGAGGGGATTTTTGTGAGAACCATTAAATAGAAGTGGCATAAGGAAATCAAATCCATTGAGTAGGAATAGTGTGAGGAAGTAAGCACCATTGAGGCAGACAAGGAGGTAGTGAAATATTATGGAATTTATTTTCAAGAAATGGAATAAATATTAAAGAGTGGGGTACATACAAAGTTCTAATGACCCCAATACGTTATGACTACAAGAAAAGGAAAGAGATTTTTGTTTTTTGTTTTTATGCAGGACGGTAACGAATACACAGTTAACCATGCCTAGAAGAAGATCACAGACACACCAATCAAGAAACAAACAACCATGACTCCATGCATTGGCACAAGGGAAACTGGGTGAAACATGCATAAAACAACAAGGAGAAAAGACTGCCCAGCCGACACAACATGACCTCACCTACAAGATAAAGGACAACACCCCCATCCCGACCCAATGGCCTCAACGACCAGATAACTAGAACCTCGATGGTGCGCAACTAAATGCATGAAGGCATTGCAACCCAAGCACCATCAATGAACTTACAAGATTAACAAACCCACAACAGGAAGTAAAAACCCCAACCAAGTTATCAATGACGTCTATCCAATAGGGCGCACAATGATTCCCTCATCAGGAATCATGCTATCCCCAGGAAATAGGCACAATGATAAACCTAACGCTACATAACCTATCTAGACCAAGGACTCTAGCTGAAACCAACTCGCTAGGAGCTGATATACTGACAAAAGGATACACACATACCCCAAGGAAAAGGTTGACCAGACCCAAGATGACTACAATCAAAGGAAAATCTCAAGCTAATACCTGACTCCGCCAACAACCTGTACAATAACTGATAAGCCAGACATCTAAGTGCCAAGGTCGAACTATTACCAAGTGGATAAGGTCATAAAGGTTATCATAATGCACACTAAGAAAGGCACTTAACCAAATCGAATACGATTATCCACAATTATAAACTATCCATTAAAATAAGTGATCTGCTTAACATTTTAAAGGTGCTCCGCGCTGCTTAAAAAAGGAATCAACATTATTGTCTAGAAGGGCTAATCCTGAATGTGATCGATGTCTATAATTGGTGCTATTCAAAGAAATTTTAATGCTATCTTGTTGTTTATGAATAATTGTCACTTCGATGTTATTCAACGAGAATTAATTCTATTATTAAACTCTATATAAATAAATCTATACATTACATATAAATCAAGCTATACATTACAAGCTATATAATGCCATATAAATCAAGCTACACGTTACAAGAAAGGTCGCTATACATTCAATGAAATCTAATGCCATACCAATCAAGCTATACATTGAAGCTATACATTCAATGATATTTAGTGCCATATACATTCGATGGGAATTAATGCCAAATGAATTCAATGAGATTTAATTCCATATACATTATAGAAATATTATACATTTCTGAAATCTATACATTACATAAATCGAAAATATTTAAAGCTATACATTACATTCCAGGAAAAGAGAAGGGTGGTCAATGACAAGGTTAGCAAAGAGACAAGAAGATGTAGAGATAGAATATCAAAATCGCCAGGTTAATAAATGGGCAAGTCGCAGTCATAACTAGTGGCCCAACTCGCCAGGTGACAAATGGAAAATCGCAGGCATACTAGGTTTCCAAACTCGCCAGGTAACAATTGGAAAATCATAGGCATAATATGCAATGATTGCAGTCTTAATAATGGAAATCATAGAGTAATATATCTAGCCATGAAAATACAATCAGGATGTAAAACGTAGAGGAATAAATCATGGTAATAATACATTCTTAGAAATGGCATCGCCAGAATACTATAATTCGTTACATAATTGCAGTCTTAACAATGGAAATCGCAGAGCAATAAATCATGGTAATAATACATTCTTAAAAATGGCAAATTGCCAGTTAAACACCCATGCATCAATTGTGTCTTTAAAAGTGGAAATTTTCCCAATAAATAAAAATGAAATGTAGACTCGAGAAGTGGAAAATTGCCAGGTAAACACAAGAAACAAATGTGTCATTAAGAGTGGCAATTCACCCAATAAATAAAAATGAAATGTATACTTAAGAAGTGGCAAATCGCCAGGTAAACACAAGCAGTGAATGTGTCTTTAAGAGTGAAAATTTTCTCAGTAAATAAAAAAGAAATGTATACTTAAGAAGTGGCAAACCACCAGGTAAACACACGCAATGACTGTGTCTATAAGAGTGGCAATTCGCCCAGTAAATAAAAATGAAATCTAGACTTAAGAAGTGGAAAATAGCCAGATAAACACAAGCAATGAATGTGTCTTTAAGAGTGGCAATTCGTCGAGTAAACAAAAATGAAATGTAGTCTTAAGAAGTGGCAATTGCCAGGTAAACACCCGTGATTAGCAGTCTTAATTCTTCATCAAATATTAAGGTGCAGAGTATAAAAATTATAGAGAATAATGCGCCCCCCCCAAAAAAGAACACATAGTTAAATAGCCAGGAAGGTATTACCAAGCAGAGTTAAATTATCCAACAATATTTCAAAAAATCGTAGAGTTAGAAATTTCATGGTTGAGGGTGTTGAAATGCAGAGAACACTAAACGCAGTTTTTAGATGCCAAGAACGATTAGGATGCGGAGGTGATATAACATGCAGAGACCAAAACAAGGTGACGATCAAGGCGCATAGATAAGAAGGGGTAAATTGTTGGGAAAACACATCCTTTGCTTGTCATCCACACACAAAAAAGTGGGGCATTAGAATCTATGGGTCATTGTGCACCGAAGTGATGATCGTCGATTCGACTCCTGGCTGAATTCTCGGTCATGGACTGAAGAACTAAGGATGAGGACAAAAATCTCAACTCTTCACAACAATAAACAAAACCAAAGGACAGGCTCAACACGCAAGGATCGACATCCAAAGGAATCAATCAACAATGATTTTAAGGCTATGGGGAAATTAAGTTATTAGTTAAAATGCTAAGTCAACACTTTCCTTACCCAATTAAAAATACAGAATTGAAATCATGAGGTATAATAAGAATCTACCATGCAGAATCAAGTAAGCATATCGTAGCCCAAGTCGCCTTCTCTAAGTCGTTATCCCGTGCACTTCATGCGGCTCCCACTTTATGACCGATGAGACTTCACCGGTACCTCCCAACCAATGCTAGGGGTAATCTTCTTTCCCTTTATCCCCTCGAGTTGCAAAGGGGCCACGCACACTAAAACATAGAGAAACTAGCTCCTAAATCACCTCACAAGGCCGATCTACCACTCCTCATTGAGTTGGGTATCCCAACTCCCACAATCTAAGTCAGTCAAGTCTTAAATTATGCAGCATAACGTTATGCATAGCATAACGGATCCATCATCCTCCTCCTCCTTCCTCCTTTATATAGAGTTTCTAAGTCATAAACTTTCCCAAAATCACATTTAATTTATTGTTCAATAATTTAATTCATAAAAATCCTCCCCGTACATGTGTCACCCATCCCCTTCATTGCACCATAAATTAATTTCATTAATTAATTAATTACTCATATTTCCCTCACCCACCTAAAAGCATTCCTAGAATCACTCCTAGGTGTCCCCAAATTCCCTTACACAATTTAATGACTTACCCCCTTACTAATTCACTAGTTGAGTTCAATTTAGAAAGTTCTTAAATGCTAGATACCTTACTAAGTTAGTCTTTCTGCTTTTTCCTTGTGTTTCCCTTTTTTTTTATGTTTCCCAGTTTTTCCTAGTTTCTTAATTCTTTTAAATTTCCCTCTTTCCCTTTTCATTTAAAACTCAAATTGGCAACTGTAGAAAATTAAATTTTTCCCCTTTTCCCTTTTTATTAATAAATTTTTAATTAGCATATGTGATAAACAAATATTTCCCCTTTTCCCCCTTTTTAAATTTTATCCCCCAAAAGATTTTTATAAATTAATTGAATTACTTACCCCCTTATCATGACATGATTAATGATGATTATCATTATTATTTATTTTATTTTATACAAATAGATATTTTTATTTTTATCACAAGTATCACTTAGACCTAGACTTTATTTTCCTAGGCTGGGCGACATTTTATTAGGGAAATTGTTTTAAATCCTTCTTATCATGTTATTCATCCTAAGGCCATCTAGGCTTATCCATTTATTAATTAAAAATGTGGTGTGCCCTTCAGGAAGCACTAGGTGCTCCAAGGGTCCCACTCGCCTCATTATGTTTCCCTTGCGCGACGTGCCCTTCAGGACACACTATGTGCTCCAAGGGTGTCACTCACCTCTTTACACTTTTATTACATGATGTGCCCTTTAGAATGTACTATATGCTCCAGGGGTGCCACTCACCTCTTGACTGACTTGGTAGATATCAAAAACCCATGGAGTCAATACTCTGCTAGGTGATCTTCTCGGAAAATAAGGGCCTCTAAGGAATAAGGCCGCTACCTTATTATGCACCCCTTAGAATCATCGTGAGAGACTGTCGCAGTCGGTCCTCATGGCATCACGGGTCTTCTTGAACTAGGTAATTGTTAACCTGTAGTTTGAGCCATGGTGGGAGTGTTAATAGGTTGTGGTAGGGTTGCTGTCCACACCTCTCCCTCAACGTCTCTGGTAGTCATGTGTGACCCCTCTAATCCACATGTGAATCTGGTTAGAAATCTATCATCAACCTATATCATCAATGAATCATGTCAAAATAATATCCATAATCATATCATCTAATCAGATGCACAAATGTCATATATACAACAATCAAACCCCAATAGTCCACTCCCTGACTCAGTTTGGAATCCAAGGGGTTTCATCAATGCCTTTGCATCCTCGAGGTCCAAAATACTGCACACTCGGGAAAACTGAGTCAATAGCACCTCTCTATGTCAATGCAACAAAATAACATGTCATCAATTCATAACACCTCATAATCATAATCACATGCCCAAAAGTATAATAATCCGGATCACTTACAAGGTGGATGTGGCCATGAGGGAGAAAACCAATTGTAGAGTTAAAAAGAAAGGAGAATGGCATACTTGTGTAGTATATGCAACAATCATTATGAGTGGTGCTTAAGAGGGAGGGAGGGAATTTTTGTAAGAACCATTAAATCGAAGAGACATAAGGAAATCAAATCCATTGAGTGGGAATAGTGTAAGGAGGTAAGCACCATTGAGGCACACGAGGAGGTAGTGAAATATTGTGGAATATATTTTCAAGAAATGGAATAAATATTAAAGAGGGGTACATACAAAGTAGTGTTGTGTAAAGAAACTAAAGGAAATATTATGGATGTTATAACCAACTATGGGAAGAAGAGGATGTCCAATATATAAGTTTCGTTCACCTACATTTTGAGTAGGATGCTTAAAATTTTCTAACAATTGGAGTCTTATGAAAAAGGGTCCCTACTTGATCTCGATGTCATACATGTTCATATGGTATAGTTTATGATCATATTTTATACAAAATATATTAGTTCGTGTAACATCTGTTGGAAGATTGGTTGTTGTCATTGATCTCAACCCTAGTCATGGGTTTTGGAATGCAATATTGATAAAGGTATTTGTACATGAAGGATAATGCACATGTATATAAAACACCCATGAATGGACAACATACATCATGTTGTTTACATTGGTATGTGGCACGTCACGTGGATCCTCATGGTTGAGGAGAAATGAATTTTTGAAGATGACAAAGTGAATTGAAGAAGGAAGTACATGTAGGCCCTGAAGATAATTAAAGAAAATAATTACAAAATAAGAAAGTGTCAGGTCAGACCTAATGTTAAAATGAAGTGAAATAAATGGAATAAATAAACATCATTATACATTCATTTTGATATAAGTCGAATTTCAAAGAAATAAGAAGTAAATATGGCCAGATTTCAAGGGAGGATGAAGTCTTTTGGTGATGTGTTGTAAGGTATGTTATTTTCAGGTCATCTTACCATCTTTTCTATAAATTTTTTTCTAGAATGATTCAGATGGTTAAATAACTATGGTATTTATAAGACATATCAAGGTACCTTTGGTAAAAAATTCAGCTCTTGATTCGCTATAATTATGGAGATAGAATCTGTGGAAGATAGGGTTTGTGACCAGTCCTGAAGCTAGTCAATAAACAGGTGTTCCGGGTAAAACAATCATAACTTCTTCATCCAGAATCCAAATAACTTGGGACAAATTTCATTAGAAATAGTACATAATTTAGTTTCTTGTATGTGAGTTTCAAAATTGGATGTTAAATATTGAGTGAGGGGCATTCTATACAAGTTCGGTCTCCTAAATAGACCAGAATTGAATAAAGTCTACCATTCTTTCTATAACCTATTTTTGGGGAGGATTCAATGAGTGAAAATTGGAGGAGTTTCAGAGAATACATTGATTAATATTATCTACAGGATTAGAGTACTCCAAGAATTGAAGAATTACAGAAATTAAAGAAGTCTCAGGAAGCATTATCAGGTTCTATGTGATGATTGGTTGATGGTGATGATTTAATGTAAAGTTGTATTATCTCTCATATATTTTTGAGTGTAAGGAAGGGACAAGGATGGAGAGTTCAACTCTCTCTTGATATTGGAGGATTGTATCTTCCTCTTGGAGGTTTATCCCTCCATTTACATTTGGAAGCTGTATCTACCTTTGGAATTCATTACTTCCCTTGAACAATAACTATTGATTATTTCTCATATATTGTGCATGGTGTATTATGGTGTATTGGTGTAACTCTTATACTATTGTTCATTTCTCATTGGATATAGTTGAATGGTTTAATTATAATTTGAAAAAGGTTTTAAATTGTACTTGATACTGATTCACCCCCCTCTCAGTATCAACAATTGGTATTAGAGCGGGTTACCTTCAGTACAGTTTAACCACTGGAAGGAAGATCCTAAGAAGAAATGGAAGACAAAATTCTAAATGGGATTCCACCATTTGATGGAAGCAATTTTGAATACTGGAGTAATAGAATGGAAACTTACTTGAAAGCTCTTGGGGCAGATTTTTGATTCTCAGTTGCTTCAGGATACAATGCTTTGAAGAAACCAAAGACTGCAACTCAGAAGGAAGCAAAAAGGAACAACAAATTGGCAATAGATACCATCCTGGATGGAATGACAGGTTCAGTGAAATCCAAGGTGGGATCATGTGCATCATCAAAATAGATTTGGGACAAGCTACAAGACCTTTATGTAAGGGAAGACGTAGAAGAAGAAGTTGAAG
>ML781222.1:447725-477067 GCA_009831015.1 Picea engelmannii | reverse complement strand
GGAGAGAAATTGGGATCATGATGATAGGGGGAGTATGAGTGTTTCCATCAATGACAAAGAGGGAGATTGTTGGAAGATTGGTTGTTGTCATTGATGTCAACCCTAGTCATGGGTTTTGGACCGCAAGATTGATAAAGGTATTTGGACATGAAGGAAAATGCACATGCATA
Source organism: Picea engelmannii (assembly GCA_009831015.1). Classification (NCBI taxonomy): domain Eukaryota; kingdom Viridiplantae; phylum Streptophyta; class Pinopsida; order Pinales; family Pinaceae; genus Picea; species Picea engelmannii. The sequence goes on along the minus strand of ML781222.1, from coordinate 476,897 downwards.
TAAAAAACCCATGAATGGATAGTATACATCATGTTGCTTTTGGTGGTATGTGGCATGTCACATGGATCCTCATGGTTGAGGAGAATTGATTTTTTGAAGATGACAAAGTGAATTGAAGAAGGAAGTACATGTAGGCCCTGAAGATAATTAAAGAAATACAAAATAAGAAAGTGTTAGGTCATCCCTAATGTTAAAATGAAGTGACATAAATGGTATAAATAAACATCATTATACATTCATTTTGGTATAAGTTGAATTTCATAGGAAATAATAAGTAAATAAGGCCGAATTTCAAGGGAGGATGAAGTATTTTTGTGATCTGTTCTAAGGTATGTTATTTTCAGGTCATCTTACCATTTTTTATATAATTTTTTTTCTAGAACGATTCATATGGTGAAATCACTATGGTTTTGAGAAGACATATCAAGGTACCTCTGGTAAAATGTTTATCTCTTGATTCACTACAATTATGGAGATACACTCTATGGAAGATAGAGTTTGTGACCAATCCTGAAGCTAGTCAATAAACAAGTGTTCCGGGTAAAATAGTCATAACTTATTCATCGAGAATCCAAATGATGTGGGAAAAATTTCATTAGAAATAGTACGGACTATAGTTTCTTGTGTGCAAGTTTCAAAATTGGATATTAAATATTGAGCGTGGGGCATTCTGTACAAGTTCAGTCTCCTGAATAGACCATAATTGAATAAAGTCTACCATTCTTTCTATAACCTCTTTTTGGGGAGGATTCAAGGAGTGAAAATTGGAGGATTTTCAGAGAATACATTGAGTAATATTATCTATAGGATCAGAGTACACCAAGAATTGAAGAATTATAGAAATTGAAGAAGTCTTAGGAAGCATTATCAGGTTCTATGTGATGATTGGTTGATGATGATGATTTAATGTAAAGTTTTATTATCTCTCATATATTCTTGGGTGGAAAGAAGGGGCAAGGATGGAGAGTTCAACTCTCTCTTGATATTGGAGGATTGTATCTTCCTCTTGGAGGTTTATCCCTCCCTTTACATTTGGAAGTTGTAGCTACCTTTGGAAGTCATTACTTCCCTTGAACAATAACTATTCATTATTTCTCATATATTGTGCATGCTGTATTATGGTGTATTGGTGTAACTCTTATACTATTGTTCATTTCTCATTGGATATAGTTGAATGGTTTAAGTATAAGTTGAAAAAGGTTTTAAATTGTACTTGATACTGATTCACCCCCCTCTCAGTATCAACAACATCCCACTCTTGCGAGCACATGTTATCGACTTATTCTTTGATCCAGTTATAGTACATTGTTATTTGTTTCGATTATGGATTTCATATGATGATATTGATGGGTTGTGATTTAAAGTTATTTGATATATATGTATTGACATATGTTATTGACAAGTTTTTCCTGAGTGTGCAGGATGTTTGAAATATTGTGGATGCCACTAGTATATATGGACCTCCTTGGACTCTGGATTGAATCAGGGAGTGGATTGTGTTTTGTTTGAGTATTTCATTTTTCCCCTATGTTCCAGATGATTGATTTAGTATGATTATGTATATGGATCAGTGACAGTGTTTTGTTAATGAATGTAGGCTGACAAATGATTGCTAATCTGAGTCACATAAGGAGTAAAGGGCCCATGCACAAAAACCAGATATTGAGGGAGAGGGGTGAAAACATCCTTGTCACAACCTACTAGCACTCCTGTCATGGCTCAAATTGTAGATTAATGATTACCTAGTTCGAGAGTTCCACGATGTTGTGAAGGAATATTGAGATAGACACTCACGAAGATTCTAAGGGGGGCACAATAAGGCAAAGTCCTTATTCCTTATAAGTCCTTATGTATGGTGCAGAAAATGTAACAAACAAGGTGGATGTGGCCATGAGGGAGAAAACTAATTGTGGAGTTAAAAAGAAAGGAGAATGAAATACTTGTGTAGTATATGCAACAATCATTAGGAATGGTGCTTAAGAGGGAGGGAGGGGATTTTTGTAAGAACCATTAAATAGAAGAGGCGTAAGGAAATCATGTCCATTGAGTGGGAAAAGTGTAAGGAAGTAAGCACCATTGAGGCACACGAGGAGGTAGTGAAATATTATGGAATATATTTTCAAGAAATGGAATAAATATTAAAGAGTGGGGTACATACAAAGTAATGTTGTGTAAAGAAACTAAAGGAAAAATTATGTGTAACAACCCTAATTGAATAGTTCATTGGGATTTTTAAGTATAATCAATTAGATAATTAATTGTCCTAAAAAGGTTTTAATTAAACAATGATTAGTATTAATAATACTAATTAATTAATTATTTATTAATTAATTAATTAATTACATATCACATTCAATGACATGGGTAATAAATTTAAGGGGCTTAATAATTTTAATATATTTAATTAAATACTTTATGTATGTAGGAAGGGGATAAGATATTAATGAAGGGGATAAGATAATAATGAAGGGGATAAGATAATAAAGGAGGAGATAAGATATTCATGAGGGGGAGGAGAGTCGGTGAAGGGGGATATGACGGGGAGGAGTCTTACAGGGAGGATTATCATTTTTGGAGGGAAGCATTTTGGAGGGGGGGGACTGGATTTCTGTTTGGATATTTTCTGGTGTGGAGAGTTTGATATTGGGAGTTCCAGTGAACCATTGCAGGGGCACCGGGTTGCTAGGGGTTTTGGGCACGGGGGCTAGGATTCCTTTCAGTTTCATGGAGCTAGGGAACTAGACATGCTGCTCCTAGCTGGCTGGGAAGTTAGTCAGTTTGGGCAGAGTTGGTCAGTGCATCTGTCTAGGCAAGGAAATAGGGAAAGGACAACAAGATCAGTGGGGAAATTAGCATCAGGAAGAGGTAATTTATTTTATTTTGTTAAGTAATTCTTATGCTGTGGATAAATTTTAATTTTTGCTGAATATTTATGATTATATGATTGTCAATGAATTACGTATGCAATGAGAAAAGAATTATATGTTTAATTGTATGAAAAATTATGGATTTAATTGAGTTAGGTCTTTACATTACGAATGTTATAACCAAATATGGGAAGAAGAGGATGTCCAATATATAAGTTCCATTCACCCACATTTTGAGTAGGATGTTTAACATTTTCTAATAATTGGAGGCCTATGCAAAAGGGTCCCTACTTGATCTGGATGTCGTACATGTTCATATAGTCTAGTTTATGATCATATTTTATACAGAAGATATTAGTTCATGTAACATCCCACTCTTGCGAGCACATGTTATCAACTTATTCTTTGATCCAATTATAGTACGTTGTTATTTGTTTCAATTATGGATTTCATATGATGATATTGATGGGTTGTGATTTACTTTTATTTGATAAATATGTATTGACATATGTTATTGACAAGTTTTTCCTAAGTGTGGAGGCCGCTTGAAATATTGTTGATGCCACTGACATCAATGGACCTCCTTGGACTCTGGATTGAGTGAAGGAGTGGATTGGGTTTTGTTTGAGTATTTCATTTTTCTCCTATGTTCCAGATGATTGATTTAGTATGATTATGTATATCTATTAGTGGCATTGTTTTGTTAATGAATGTAGACTGACCAATGCTTTCTGATCTGACTCACATAAGGAGTAAAGGGGCCATGCACAAAAACTAGATATTGAGGGAGAGGGTTGGCAACATCCCTGTCATAGCCTACTAGCACTCCCGTCATGGCTCAAATTGTAAGTTAATGATTACCTAGTTTGAGGGTTCCATGATGTCGTGAAGGAAGATTGAGATAGTCGTTCATGAAGATTCTAAGGGGTGCACAATAAGGCAACATCCTTATTCCTTAGAATCCCTTAGTCTCTCACAAGGTCGTCCGAATGGATTGTTGACTCCAAGGATTAGACAACTACCAAAACCAGTCAAAGGTGAGTGTCACCCTTGGGCCAAGGAGTGCATCTTGAAGGGCACATCACGTAAATGAAGCTTGAGTCAATGAATCTAGGTCACCTAGAAAACCTTGAAAGAATAATCACAAAACTTGAAAATCTTTGGGCCTTGTCATATTTAATTAATTAATTAACTATTGAATTTGTTAATTAAGAATCTCAATAAAAGTCTACACCTATTCAAAAAGGGGAGGAAGAAATTTAATCCTAAGCCTAAGTTTTTGTAAGAAGACTAAAAATAAATTATAAATTAAATTAAAAGGAAATGAAGTAAATCAAGTTAAGAATTAAGAAAAGGTGAAATATATCTAAATATTTGATATAAGTCACATGTGTGCAAGAAAATATTAAAGGGGATTTTTAAAATAAGAAATAAATAAAGATGAGAGAATATGGTACACATAGAAGGGATCTAGAGTCTAGATACCACTAGTCTAACTAGAAAAAGACTCCTATTTTAGCTCAACTCAGATTTAGTAAGATGTCAGTCATTAAATGGGAATATGGGGAATAAAGAGACAAATCTAAGTGATTTAAAGAGCGCATTAGGGAAATGTGAGGGAAATTGAATTTTAATTAAAATAAAATATGGAATTACTTGTGCATCTTGGGGAGAGGGTGACAAGTGAGAGGAGGAATAATTCTAAATTAAACAATTAAAAAGCGAATTATTTGTGCAAGTGAGGGGGTGTTAGGGAGAAAATTCCTTTAACGAAAATTTTCAAGATGGTGAAGGGGAGACTAGTTATTGGTAAGGTTATATATAGATAGATAGATAGATAGATAGATAGATAAAAAATAAAATAAAAAAACTAATGTGTTGGAATATCTTCTTTCCCTATCTTTCCATTATGTTAATCTTATGGACTTTTCTTTGTTGTTGCAATATGACACACACACACACACACACACACACACACATATATATCTTCTTCATTGCCAGTGATTAAATTTTAGAGATTGTTTTAATTTATCAGTTGTATTGTAGTGATTGTATCAAACCATCAAAGAAGATTTTGGTAATATTCTTTGTATCATGAGTATCTGATCCCTCGAACATATTTTTAATAGTATATTCACGAATATACAAATTTCATCTCAACCCATAGAAGAACCTTTTGTTATCATTATTCCACTAGTAGATTGGATCGCATTATACAATCGTTGTGACTATTATCACTCGGTGCAGTTATTGATTTATGCTCAGAGTTGAACCATTCGATTTGTGGTTAAATACTGATGATTTAGAGAATCTATTTGGATGCTTCACAAATTATACAATAGGGTAGTTTGCTAATTGATTGCACTCAAATTTTTATCCCAACTCCTATCGGTCACCAAAATCTAATTTCAATTTCTTGCATTTAAAAATCCCCCTTTTTGTTGAAATCAAAAGAGTATCTAGGCGATTGGGCTCTCATCTAATTAACACAGTCTTTATTTAAATAGTCCTCTGGAAATTTATTTCGGCATTGCTTATTATAGATATATATTTAGTTTCCATCTTGTATCAAATCAATGTTGGGGGGGGGGGTATGTTCTGGGTTACTTTTGAGAACAAAATGAAATCAGAGATACCACAATGAAGTACAAAAAAATATTGCTAGAAACATCGAAATAGAGTAATACCCAATTTCTATTAATGAAAGAAATGTACAGAGACTATAAAAATATAGAGTGAGAGAGTCTCTAGAATGTTGACAGCTTATCATCTGAGCCGAACACCATTATCATCCGAGGAGAAGGCCTGACATAGTATAATCTATAACTTCTTTATGTTTGACAAAAAAAAATGCAGCAAATCAATAATTAATCATGAAGCAAATCAATTATGGATATCTTCTTTCTCTTATTCAAAGAGTGAAGGGTAGAAACACTTCTTAAATCACAGCCTAAGCCGAGCACATGAATGGGTTATGTCAATGTGTACAGTCACGATATGTGCACAGGTAAACTTTAATAATGAGCTATCAAAAGAACAAAAAAAATAAATTAAACAACTGAATAAACAAGCCTAATCAAAATTGGCTGAACATCACAACAGTTTATGCATCAGAGAGATTCCCAAGGATGCGTCAACATCCTCGCACTGAGTGGAGTACCAATGTCCCTATTCTTTCCTCAAAATTGGCTAAATATCACAACTGCTTATGTATCTATGGATTCCCTACGACTACTCACATCCTTCACTTTGGTTGGTAAATCCTAATCCGGTCAGAATACATTACACCATAGATTCTTCTTCGATCTATCATCGACAATGAAGCATGTATGATCAAGCTTTTCTCTTGCAATCTGCACAAAATTGCCACAAATAACCCACAAAACACAACGGCCTATAATAGCACCCCTTCCTGGTGGGATTGTCAATGGGATTTCTGTTTGGGTACAGAAATCTGTGCTTCTATTGCGCGCACGTCCACGAATAGTTTCAATGTAGGATGTTCATCGAATACCCATTATTCTCTGCCATGGAAACCATCTTTCAAATACAGTACTCCGCGCACGTCCACGAATAGTTTCAAGGTAGGATGTTCATCGAAAACCCACTATTCTCTGCCATGGAAACCATCTTTCAAATACAATACTCCTGATATTTTCCTAGCGATACGAATCTCCATATAGCTCCGTCTGACCTGCAACCACACCAATAAACAACACGGGTTAGTTAGCAACACAAATCCCAACCCCAATTATCCAAGCCCGTAGTTATCGAGCCAAGATCCTAGACCAATACACAACACAAGTTTGTTAGCAAAAATAGGTCCCAACGTTAAGCGCTCTAGGAGGAGGATGGATACCTTTGTGCACCACACATTGTCAAGCTCACGAGAACATGCACCAGGAGAAGCACACGTAATAGAAAACAAGTCAACAGAGACCGAGCACACAAGCACGGAGCATCAGAACAAAGCCATCATGGATTTATCCGATTTATAGAATCTGTTAATCTGTGCCTAGGTAACTTAATAAGAATAGGTAACTCTTTAATTCTATATATCAGTAATATCGTAACTCTTTAAGAATTACCTCTTTAATTCAGTAATTCTTTTGAAAGCTATTTATATCAAAATAATCTATGCCCAAGTAACTTGATAGAATCTTCATGCGGTCATTTTGGTTTTGCCGATGGAAGCATCAGGCCAAATCACATGGATGAGAAGCTCACAAAGAAGGCCCAAAAGGGGTACACGATAGTCAAATCCATCCAATGCACTAGCACCCATCCACGGCCCAAGAGCACGCTGCACACACAGGAAACAATTTTTTTTAGTATTAAAACAAAAAAAAAAAAAAAGCCAAGCACCTGCCGCATCTTTCATACTGTTAAACCCTTGACTCAAACTCTCGGCCCCTTCTCGCACCTACACCAACACATAGCACAAAGCCATGACTAGACTAGACTAGTACCAGCTCCAAGAGCAGAGTGAAGAGGCAACAGAGGAAAGAGGTGGAAGTGAAGGAGCGTTAGGGTTAAGGAATAGTTACGGTTTTGGTACTGAGAGCCGGGAACATGTTCCTCATGCCAGAATCCCAACCTTAAAGGCTGCCAGCCAATGGCTTGTTTTTCATTAAGTATTAAGCACATTAAACTCTCTCCGAATTGAAAGTAAAATTTTTTATTTAGTAATATTAATTCAATTTTTATTTATTTTTATTTAAAAGTATTAATACTATTAGGTAAACTTAAATTATTTAAATTAATTAATTTAAATAACTATGAGTTCTAATTTAATTTAATTTAAGGTAAGTAAATAATTTAATTACTTTAATTTAATAAAAGATAAGATTAAATATAAATATAAATTAAATTAAAAGATTAGTGATATATGATTTTAAATTTAATAATATATGTTAAGCTTAATATGATAATTAAAATTAATTGACTTCATGGGTTTTGAACCCATGACCACCACCAAGTCCAAGCGCTTTGGTGAGTGGCCAAACACCAATGCACCACACATAGAGCTTAAAGGTTAATTATATTTATAATAGAGTTATTAATATTTATAAACGTTAAAGGTCCTTGTAGAGTAGCGGCAGTTTGACGCATGTTGTGGGGAATAGTTAGGGTATGACAGGATGTATGATAGGAAGCACTACATATGGGATTTGATGCACGGTGGCGACTAGGGTACAGTGCTAGCGTAGCTACCAGGCGAGGGAGTTAATATTTTTCTTAGGCGATGAAATCAAGCTTAGATGCTTTATCCCTAACCTAGCCAATCCCCTAAAGAGAGTAATGTTTGTTTACAGACAAGTAAATAAAAACTTATGCCTAACCCTATTTCTAGTTTAAGTAGTGCCAATTTGAAACGTCCTTAAACTCACCCTGACAACTTTGGTTGATGCAGGTTAAATCATACAATATGGTTAGGACTCGAGGGAATCGAGGCAGGGGAGTGTCATTGTAGGTGCCGCCAACACTGCCAGTGCCACCACCACCATCGCTAGAACTAGCTCTCAGACTGAGCTCTTTGGAGGCCATAAATGAGACTTTAAAGGGGTGACAACCAGTAGGGACTGAAGTGGAACCCCCACCATCTGGAACAAGTAATACAAAAGCATCAAGGGATTCAAGGGGAGGACCTCCACCCGAAGACATCACTCGAGAATTGCATAAGATTAAACTTCCATAGTTTGTCGGGGGTCGCCCCAGTGAACGCGCGGAAGCATGGTTGGAAGGCATGACAAGGTGTTTTGCCTTAAGGGATTATGTGTCCAACTCAATGGTGAAGATAACAATTTTTCAGTTAAGAGACAACACCTTGAACTGGTGGGGCAACCTGGAAAGACAACTGCATCTTACCCCAGACACAATATCTTGGGAAATTTTCGAGGAGAGGTTCCGAAGGAAATATCTGCCAGCCTACTATGAGGAACAACAAGTAGGAGTGTTTCATGCCTTAGTACATGGAAACAGGACCATAAAAGAGTATGAGATTAGGTTTATGGAATTGGTCAAATATGTTTCATACATGGATAATGACCAACAACAGGTAGAATGCTTCATCTATGGGCTAAACCCTAAGATCATAGATATGGTGCGGATGTGGAAACCGTCTTCAATAGCAGAAGCAGTGGAAAATGCACATTATGCGGAGGAACACATGAAATTAAATGGAGGTACGAGACTGACCTTTCCACATTGTCCTGGATTCGTAGGGAAGGCCCCAAGGAATTTTCCCAGGGGAGGAGGCTCAAGGCCACCTCCATATGGTAACATAATTGCACCAAGGACAATAACCGCAGGGATTTCAATGGCAGCGAGTGCAATGTATCGTTCTTCACCAATGACGCGGACAGGTCCACGACCATCTCAGGGAACAACTAGTAAGGGCAGGGGTTCCAGGGGAAGGAACTCATATCAGAGACAGTCACATAACAGTGCACTGGTTCAATCCCGTGTTACCTATTGGGGATGTGGAGGACCCCATTACCAGCGTGAATGCCCAGAGTTACAATCAGGATTCTCACATAGAGAAGTAAAGGTGTTGATGGGAAGAGAAAGTAGAAGCCACCATATTTACGCAGCAGTTAATAATCGCCAGGTCGAGCATCAATCTACGGTGGTGGAGTCATCAGGTACACTAAATCATATCAATGTTAAGATTTTATTTGATTCTGGTGTGACAGATAGTTTCATTTCACCATCTGCATTAGAAAAGAGTGGGTTGGCAGCCTACGAGCACGATGACTTTAAACAAGTTGAGATGGCTTCAGGGGAAAAAAAAGCGGTAGGACCTAGTGTTGATAATTGTATAGTAGGCCTGGGAGTGTGTACTACCAGGTTGAAGGTATACGTCACTGCTCTTGGGGCTTATGACCTAATCATTGGAATAGATTGGTTAGCAAATCATCAAGCTTTGGTAGATTGTTTCACAAAGAGGGTGCTTTGTGTCGACGATGAGGGAATACCAGTAGAGATCCAGGGTGTACGGAGAAAGGTGTCACTATGCTTTATCTCAACTATGAAAGTTAAGTGATGCTTGAGGCAAGGGTGTTGACTATATGTAGTGGAAGCAGTGAATGAAAGGAAGGGACCCTCATTAGATTAGTACCTGGTGTTATCCGAATTTAAGGATGTTTTTCCGAACAAGTTACCAGAATTACCTCCTGAGAGGGAGCTTGATTTTACTATTGAGCTAAAACCTGGTGCAGAACCAATCTCCAAGATTCTATATCGGATGACAGTGCCGGAACTTTGTGAATTGCAAATGCAGTTGAAATAGTTACTGGACTTAGGGCTAATAAGGCCCAATGTTTCACCTTGGGGTGCACCAGTGACGCGGACAACACCCTCTACCTCGACAAAGGCCTCTGCGTTGACCTCCCGGTCTTAAGGATCGTTCTAATTCCACCTTTGAGCCGAAGTGGCTCTTTGATTCCTCCTTCGAATCTCTAATAAAATCAACCCACAGGGATTTTCTGCTCCTTACAGCCTTTTGGCCCGATCGCTTTTCCGTTCACAACAAAAAATAAAATTTCGGGCTTCGGGGTTTCACAATCCCCGATGTCGCGAACCTTTGTCTTCCCGATTTTCCGAGATGCTTTAACTTCCATTAGCCCCCTGGAGTAGACTTTTGGTCTATACAACCTCCCCTTATATGACCGCAGTCCTATCTCCTTTCAGGATTTCAGGTTTTCAAAAGCCGAAATGTATTGGACCTCTGGTCCTCAGGATCCCTGATCCTCCAAATTTCGATCTCCTGATATGATTTCCTTTTCGGGACTTTCCCCAAAAGTCGAGATTGTTGCCACATGTCCTCAAAGATGGATGGTCCTTGTCACTTCACAATTTCGGGAAAACAAATGCCTTTGCGTTCTTTACCACGGGACTCTCGAAGTTTCGAGTCCCGACCTCTCGTTGTGACAAGATGACGTCATCTGGGCCCCATAGTGGAGCTTTCCTCCTTATCGGGATTTTGGACTTCGTAGTTACGAAATGTAAGTGTTTCCTATCCTTAGCATTCGAGAAACGCCGAACCCCGACTTCAAGGATTTCCGCCATGCGTCCCAAATGGATGGACGGTCCAGATCAAATCTCAGACTTCACCTGATGTGAAGTAAAAAATGCTCACCTATGTGAGTCCCAGTGTTCGGATATCTGAATTTGATGATCGCGCGACACATGTCCTTCCTTAGATCAATGGCTGCAATTCTTTTGTTGTTTTGGGACTTATAAAGTCTCGGACCCTTGGTCTCTAGACTTCCCATATGCCGATGACTCTCAATCTCTGCCACATGTCTCCAATGATGGGCGGTTCCGATCTATTTCGGGGTTTCTCTGTGGATTTACCCAATATATTGTCCGCAGGACTTCCGATATCCCGAACCCCTTTCTGAGACCTTCACTCTGCTTGCAAGGGTTTAAACCCCGTGCAACTCCTGTCAGATTAGACGACTGATGGGTATCTAAGTGAGGATCCAACGACTCTCACTCTCCTAAGCTCGAACCTTTTTGGTATACTCGTAGTACCTCCCCTGCACCTTCGCGAGATCTAACGTCTCACGAGACTTCGCAAATTCTCCATAGAGAATTCTGGCCGTCTGCTTCTCTTTCCTTCAACGATTTTGTAGGTTCGAATCCTTCTGAGTTTCTTCCCAACTTCGAATCTTTCAAGAACCTCCTGCACGCACTCCTTGCGGCAAACCTTCAATGGTTTCTCAGCGTTTTCAGACCCTGTATTCAAGCTTGGTCTGTGCACACCTTGCACGACTCCTGTGTCAAATCTTCCCTTCAAAGGAAATGAGAACAAAAGCTATCCCGTCTTTGAATTCCAGAGACAAATCTCTGAATCCATTGTCAACGCACACCTTGCGGACTATTCAACTGCACTCCTTGTAGGAATCCTTACTCAGACAGAGAAAAAATTGAAACTCATTTCCATTACCCTTTAATCTCAGATTTCAAACATTTAACAAGAAATCACTCATACATATCATAAAATAAATTGCATGACAGGAAGAGTAAAACCATGAACATGCCATTCAGCATACACATACAAGAAACAAATACAACGCCATGAATCTGAATTAAAGACTTCTTCTATTAACTCAAATCTCTGTACATGGGTGTTTTCTCAAACACAGTTTCTTTTTCTCAGCTCTGTGTTCTCTTCTCCTGGTAATGTTCTCCTCTATCTATCTTTTTTTCTTCTCTTTGTTCTCTTCTTTTTACAATAATATAATGAGGGTGTCTTTATTCTGTTTCCCTCTCTCATTTTAAGCTGTCTAATCTATGCATTAAAGATACCTACTAACATAAATGCCTTCTTAGTCCTTTAGACGAGAGCGGGTCACTCAAGGTATGATTACAATCTATTAGTATTCCTTTCCTTAACTATCACATTTAAGTTTGGCGCATCCAATATTCAAAAGTTTTTAAACAATTTATCATGTGCTCAGAATGTGTTGCGCTTGCACCACGCTCGCTTGACGTTGACAATGCTCCTGCATCAACCAATAATTTTTGTAAAGAAGAAGGATGGTTCCTTACGATTATGTATAGACTACAGGGACTTGAACCGTGCTACAGTGAAAAATAGGTACCCAATTCCATGAATAGATGACCTCTTCGATTAGATGGAAGGAGCGGTGGTATTCTCAAATATCGATTTGTTAACTGGGTATGATCAGTTATGGATTAAGGAAGGCGATATCCCAAAAACTTCCTTTCGAACTCAGTTTGGACATTACGAGTTTGTTGTAGTACCTTTTGGATTGACCAATGCACCAACAATATTCATGAGTCTCATGAACGGAATATTCCGAAAGTACTTAGACCGTTTTGTACAAGTCTTTCTAGATGACATCCTCATCTATTCCAAGAACGAAACAGAACACGCGGAACACTTGCAAGTGGTTTTGTCCTGCCTTAGAGAGAAAAAATTGTATGGGAATTTGTCTAAGTGTTCCTTCTTTCAGAAAGAGATCCACTATTTAGGTCATATCATTTCCGGTGAATAAATCTCTGTGGACCCAGAAAAGGTAAAGGCCATTATGGAGTGGCCAGTGCCGAATAATGCCCATGAGGTGAAAAGCTTCATGGGGCTAACAGGTTATTATCGGAGATTCAGGGAGGGGTTCTCCAAAATAGAGAAACCCATCACCACTTTGTAGCACAAGGGGGTCATGTATGAATGGACAAAAGAATGTGAAAGTGCATTCATCGAGCTTAAGAGGTTGCTAACTAGTGTGCCAATTCTATGAGTGTCGGACATGGAAACTTCACCGTCTGCATGGATGCCTAGAAGCAAGGGTTGGGGGCCATGCTAATGCAGGATGGAGGAATGATAGTTTATGCGTCAAGGAAGTTGAAGAAACATGAAGAGCTTTATGCTACTCATGATTTAGAATTAGCAGTTGTAATGCTAGCTTTTAAAATTTGGAGACACTATCTTGTGGGGCGAAACTTTGAGCTTAAAATGAACCATCAAAGTTTAAAACATCTCTTCACTCAAAGAGATCTGAATGTCAGGCAAAGGCGATGGAGTGAATTTATGAGTGAGTATGATTTTGGTATTTCATACATCAAGGGAAAGGAAAATGTGGTCGCAGATGCCCTGAGTAGGAGACCACGTGTGTTCTCCTTGGTACCCTTAAAAGTCAATCTGAGGGAACATGTGTTGACACAAATCCAAGGAGACAGTTGGTATTTAAAGGTTACTTCAAACCTCCAATGTGGGAGGCAGCTAGATCCAAAGTATGAAGGATATAGTCTGGAAACAGACGGACTATTGATATATCAAGGAAGGATGTACATCCCTGAAAATGGAGATATTCGAAGCATCATACTGAAGGAAGCCCATAGATCACTTTATTGTGCACATCTCGGTGTGAAGAATATGTACACAGACATGAGGAAGCTCTTCTTCTGGGTAGGCATGAAGCACGATGTAGTCCATTTCATCACCAAATGCCTCAAGTGTCAACAAGTGAAAGTTGACCACCATCACCCGACAGGCCTCCTACAACCACATGATGTTCCCATGTCCAAATGGGAAGTCATTTCTATGGATTTTGTTGTGGGGTTTCCACTCACATCCCATAGACACAATCCCATTCTTGTGATAGTTGATAAGTTAACCAAGAATGCTCACTTTATTCCGGTTAGAGACACTTACGATGTCACTGATGTGGCACGTGTGTTTGTAAATGAGGTTATCCGTTTGCATGGGATACCTAAGAAGATCATTTTAGATAGGGACTCTCGATTCACTTCCAGCTTTTGGACAAGTTTGCAGTCAGCGTTGGGGACTCAGTTGAACTTAAGCACAACTTATCATCCTGAAATAGATGGGAAAACTGAGAGAGTAAATCAAGTCATGGAAGACGTGCTCAAGATGTATGTCATGGATAATCAAACCCAGTGGGAGAAGTACCTACCTTTGGTAGAGTTTTCCTAAAATAACAGTTTTCATAGCTCCATCGGAATGCCACCCTATGAAGATTTGTATGGAAGACCATGCAGAACGTCGTTAAGTTGGGATAGACTAGAACACTGAGTAACAATTGGGCCATAATTGATTCAAGAGATGGAGGAATAGGTGATTTAGATTAGGTAGAGACTAAAGGAAGCACAGGATAGGCAGAAAAGTTATGCGGATGCACATAGGACTGATCAAAGTTATGAAGTGGGAGACTAGGTTTTCATTCGTATCAGGCCTAATAAGAGTACCATATGGTTTGGGAAGGGGACAAAGTTGTCACCTCGATTTATAGGACCGTTTAGAATCCAAGATAAAATTGGACCCGTTGCCTACCGTCTCGTACTGCCACCCGACTTGCATAAAACTCATAATGTTTTTCATGTATTTGTTTTACGTCATTATGTTATTGATGAATTACATAAACTAAATTGGAAGGAATTGTAGGTATCGGAGATGGGAACCCTCATGGTAGAACCATTATGCATATTATACCGTAGAGTCCGACATCTCAGGGACCGTCTGGTAGACCAAGTTAAGGTCCAATGAGACAAGTATACTCCAATATCTGCTACTTGGGAAGACACCGAGACATTACGACGAGACTATCCCTCACTTTTTTGACCACCTCAAGAATATGTTTCTTGAAGGTTGGGTGTATGTAACACCACCTTTTGACTTAGATAGCCAAGATTCCCTGAGGCCTACTTATTTTATTTTATCTTTACAACGAAACTATTAAATGATACACTTAATCTTTTAAGACATATGAACCGTTATGAATGTTTAAATGCTATTGATGATAATGAATATAATGCAATCTACACTATGATGGTAAATTTTACGAATGTTTAAATGTTATTAATGATGATGTATATGATGTGACATATTGTGAGAATGTAAATTTTATGAATGTTTAAATGTTATTGATGATGTTGCATATGATGCAATCTATTTGGTAAATCATGATTTTATGAATAGGTGTCGAAATTGATTTATGGGATATTATGAGATCTATTTCTAACTTGAAAACTTGATGTTAAGTTGTTGGTACACGGATACCGAATTAAAATGATGATTGCATTCAATTACATGATGATAATGCATAGAAATGTATGAGTTTGTGTTACAGACTAATCTGCAGGTTATGGGCTATGAAATAGCCAACGTAATCATGATGAAAGTGGATATCATGACCACTAGCCGAGAAACATTATAGTACAAATATTTGTATGTGAAATTATATTGGTTTGGATGCATTGCTATGATATGTGGACTAGTGTAGGATTTCAGGCGATGAGACTGCCCAAAACCGAATAAATGATGACAAAACTCCCAGCAACACGGTGCCACTGTATATTCCATTGTAGGGTGTGGACCCTAGCTATAATTAGGAGGGGTGGAGGCATTTCCCACCATGTATCCTTCGAAACCTGAAGTCATGGGAGGACGGTGTTAGCTCACGCTACCCAAGATGTGTGATGATGACTGTCAGTTGCCTGCTAGGGAAGCTTGGTCGARATAGTGACACTTCCGCTTACRGGTTCTATTTGGAGTTAGGTCAATATAGTTGACGCTCCAAGATAGTCCAGCAGAGGAAGGATAGGAATGAAGATGGAAGTAAGTTAGGGAGGAAGGATGAGTAGAAATGGTTGAGAAAGTATGGAGATTTGTCTGATGGTGGAATTTAATGTTTTCCCTTCTAAAAGAAAATGTGTATATATGAATATTCATAATTTATGTAACTAAACCACAGTTGTTTAAATAAAATTGTTGAACTGGATAATTGTAATTAAAGGATTTCGCAAACATTTGATTGGTTATTGTCTTTTATAAAAGACTAGTCTTGTTGATTGGATTGGATGCATACATAAAATATTATAAGGGTGATAGTTATTGATTATTAGTACATGCGCGAGACTTGTATGTACTAGATACACATGCATTTAGTGTACATGTACACTAGTATGTATGAGTTTTCTTGGCTTACTTACTAATAGTGTCAGTTAATTGTCATGAACGTGTGAACCATGTTTCTTTTCCTTGTATCATGAGATACCTTAACTTCGCGACGAAGTTTCCTGAAGGGTGGGTGTATGTAACAACCCTAATTAAATAGTTCATAGGGATTTTTAAGTATAATTAATTAGATAATTAATTGTCCTAAAAAGATTTTAATTAAACAATGATTAGTATTAATAATATTAATCAATTAATTAATTATTAATTAATTGTTTAATTAATTAATTAATTGATTACATATCACATTCAATGACATGGGTAATAAGTTTAAGGGGCTTAATAATTTTAATATATTTAATTAAATACTTTACGTATGCAGGAAGGGGATAATATATTAATGAAGGGGATAAGATAATAAAGAAGGGGGATAGGATAATAAAGGATGAGATAAGATATTAATGAGGGGGAGGAGAGTCGGTGAAGGGGGATATGACGGGGAAGAGTCTTACGAGGAGGATTATCATTTTTGGAGGGGAAGCATTTTGGAGGGGGGGGACTGGATTTCTGTTTGGATATTTTCTAGTGTGGAGAGTTTGATATTGGGAGTTTCAATGAACCATTGCAGGGGCACCGAGTTGCTGGGGGTTTTTGGCATGGGGTCCAGGATTCATTTCGGTTTCCTGGAGCTAGGGAGCTGGAAAGGCTGCTCCTCCCTGGCTAGGAGGTTAGTCAGTTTGGGCAAAGTTGGTTAGTGCATCTGCCTAGGCAAGGTAGCAGGGAAAGGACAACCAGATCAATGGGGAAATTAGCATCAGGAAGAGGTAATTTATTTTATTCTATTAAGTAATTCTTATACTATGGATACATTTTAATTTCTGTTGAATATTTATGCTTATATGATGGTCAATGAATTACATATGCAATGAGAAAGGAATTATATGTTTAATTGTATGAAAAATTATGGATTTAATTGAGTTAGGTATTTACATTATGGATGTTATAACCAAATATGGGAAGAAGAGGATGTCCAATATATAAGTTCCATTCACCTACATTTTGAGTAGGATGCTTAAAATTTTCTAAGAATTGGAGTCTTATGCAAAAGGGTCCCTACTTGATCTAGATGTCGTACATGTTCATATAGTCTAGTTTATGATCATATTTTATACAGAAGATATTAGTTCGTGTAACATCCCACTCTTGCGAGCACATGTTATCGACTTATTCTTTGATCTAGTTATAGTACATTGCTATTTGTTTCAATTATGGATTTCATACGATGATATTGATGGGTTGTGATTTAATGTTATTTGATATATATGTATTGACAGATGTTATTGACAAGTTTTTCTTGAGTGTGAAGGATGCTTGAAATATTGTTGATGCCACTGAAATCAATGGACCTCCTTGGAATCTGGATTGAGTGAAGGAGGGGATTGTGTTTTGTTTGAGTATTTCATTTTTCTCCTATGTTCTAGATGATTGATTTAGTATGATTACGTATATGGATCAGTGGCAATGTTTTCTTAATGAATGTAGGTTGACGAATGCTTTCTGATCTGAATCACATAAGGAGTAAAGGGGCCATGCAAAACAACTAGATATTGAGGGAGAGGGTTAGCAACATCCCTGTCATAGCCTACTAGCACTCCCGTCATGGCTCAAATTGTAAGTTAACAATTACCTAGTTTGAGGGTTCCATGATGTCATGAAGGAAGATTGAGATAGTCACTCACGAAGATTCTAAGGGGCGTGCAATAAGGAAACGTCCTTATTCCTTAGAAGCCCTTAGTCTCTCACGAGGTCATTCGAATGGATTGTTGACTCCAAGGATTAGACAACTATCAAAACCAGTCAAAGGTGAGTATCACCCTTGGGCCAAGGAGTGCATCTTGAAGGCCACATCATATAAATGAAACTTGAGTCAATGAATCTAGGTCGCTTAGAAAACCTTGAAAGAATAATCACAAAACTTGAAAACATTTGGGCCTTGTCGGAATTAATTAATTAATTAACTATTGAATTTGTTAATTAAGAATCTCAATAAAAGTCTACACCTATTCAAAAAGGGGAGGAAGAAATTTAAGCCTAAGCCTAAGTTTTTGTAAGAAGACTAAAAATAAATTATAAATTAAATTAAAAGGGAATGGAGTAAATCAAGTTAAGAATTAAGAAAAGGTGAAATATATATAAAGATTTGATATAAGTCACATGTGTGCAAGAAAATATTAAAGAGGAGTTTTAAAATAAGAAATAAATAAAGATGAGAGAATATGGTACACATAGAAGGGATCTAGAGTCTAGATACCACTACTCTAACTAGAAGAAGACTCCTATTTTAACTCAACTCAGATTTAGTAAGATGTCAGTCATTAAATGGGAATATGGAGAATAAAGAGACAACTCTAAGTGATTTTGGGAGTGCATTATGGAAATGTAAGGGAAATTGAATTTTAATTAAAATAAAATATGGAATTAGTTGTGCAACTTGGGGAGAGGGTGACAAGTGTGAGGAGGAATAATTCTAAATTAAACAATTAAAAAGAAAATTATTTGTGCAAGTGAGGAGGTGTTAGGGAGAAAATTCCTTTAACAAAAATTTTGAAGATGGTAAAGGTGAGACTAGTTATTGGTAAGGTTATGCTGCCAAATTATTTTTGACTTGTTTTACTTGTGAGAGTTGGGATACCGAGCTTGAGATAGAGTGGTGGATTTACCTTGTGAGGCAAGCTTGGAGCTAGAGTTTTCTAGTTTGTCTGTGTGACCCATTTGTGGCTTGGGGGGATAAGGGGAATAAGAGTACCCCTAGCGTTGGCTGGAAGGTATCGGTGAAGTCTCCATGATTAGAAAGCGGGTGGAACGAAAGAGCTCCAACTTTCCGAAGCTCACCTTCGACTTTGTCACATTCGGTTATGGTATTCTTGTTGAGACTTGAATTTGTAATAAGATTAATTTGTATATTAATTTTGAATTTGTCATAAATTGTATGGGACCTAAGATATCGAATTTGTAAGTTTCCATAATAGATGCATGATATAAAAGATGAGTTCTACCATGGTTGCTTGCGTCCATATATATATATATATATATATATATATATATATATATATATATATATATATATATANCTATCTTTCCATTATGTTAATCCTATGGATTTTTCTTTGTTTCTGCAATATGACATATATATATATATATATATATATATATATATATATATATATGTACAGTATGCATATCTCTTCTTCATTGCTAGTGATTAAATTCCAGAGATTGTTTTAATTTATCAGTTGTATCATAGTGATTGTATCAAACCATCAAAGAAGATTTTGGTAATATTCTCTGTATCATGAGTATATGATCCCTCAAACAGATTTTTAATTGTATATTCACGAATATACAACTTGCATCTCAACCCATCGAAGAACCTTTTGTTAGCATTATTCCACTAGTAGATTGGATCGCATTATACAATCGTTGTGACTATTATCGCTCGGTGCAGTTATTGATTTATACTCAGAGTTGAACCATTTGATTTGTGGTTAAATATTGATGATTTAGAGAATCTATTTGGATGCTTCACAAATTCTACAATAGGGTAGTTTCCCAATCGATTGTACTCAAATTTTTATCCCAACTCCTATCGGTCGCCAAAATCTAATTTCAATTTCTTGCATTTAAAAATCCCCCTTTTTTTTGAAATCAAAAGAGTATCTAGGTGATTGGGCTCTCATCTAATTAACATATTCTTTATTTAAATAGTCCTCTGGAAAATTCTTTCAACATGGTTTATTATAGATATATATTTAGTTTCCATCTTGTATCAGATCAATGTCGGGGGGGTATGTTCTGGATTACTTTTGAGAACAAAATGAAATCAGAGATACCACAATGAACTACACAAAAATATTGCTAGAAACATAGAAATAGAGTAATACACGATTTCTATTAATGAAAGAAATGTACAGAGACTGTAAGAAAACAGAGTGAGAGAGTCTCTAGAATGCTGGCATCTTATCTCTGAGAAAAGATGTGAAGGCTACTCGCATTCGAAAGAAGATGATCGTTACAATGAGGCTCAAAAGGCTTTTTTAACATAAGTAAAATCCAAAAACCCTAACCCCAGAAGATGAAAATCCAAAAGGTTTGCGAGCCCCGATTGGGGTCGTTGATATGTCAACTTCCCGAGGGAATAACATTTTCATATGATCTTTGTTTGGGGCGCTCGATACATCGTTGGAAATTTCTAATTGACAAGAATTATTCTTGAACGACCCAATTTAGTTCCTTGGGAAGTCTTCTAGGCCCCAAATCTCCAAAAAACGTCGTTTAGGGCCTCAAAACAACCCCGAAAGTTTGGAGCCCAAAAAAATGCCGAAAAAATGCCAAGATGGAAAAATGTTTTTCGAGCCTATGCTATAGGTCAGTGGCCAATGATATCCACCTGGATCAATCCTCCATCCTTAGGAAGCAATGTTCTCCATTCCGTTGAATTCCCGGGGGAGAGAGGGGAGCGTTTACTAAATTTGAATCTTGGTGAGCTTCTTTCCTTTCTCGAGACATCGCGTTGATTAGTTTGTGGAAGGCTATCACGAACTTATTGCTGGCGGGTTTGAATCTATTCAATCAGTCAGGATACCTGATATGGATTTGTGCATAAGGAGTTTTTGTGCTTTGTTACAATCTTGTCGACCTTCTTTTGTTGCATAGAAGGTGCTTGGTCAAAGGATGTAGTGGTTGCAGTATCCTTTTGTTCACCTTTCAAACATATTGTTAAGAAGATGAATTTTGTAGTATGAGATACTACCTTACGACATTGTTTAGGTGGGATAGTAGTTGGAACTACCTCTAGTATTTTGTAGAGATGACCCCCCAAAGTAAAAATGAAACTACGGGGTTGAGACTCATAAACAACATGGAGCGTCCACATATATGGCTGGCCGAAGAGAACATCACAGACATATAAGGGGGAAACATCACATAATACCTCATCCTTGAAGGGTTGAATGGTGTATGACAATCAACACTACTGGCTCACATGAATATCTTGTCCCTGGAGAAGCCACATGATGTTGTATGGCTATAGGTGTGGTGTTGCTGACAATCTAAATTCTTTGATTACCTTTGCTTAGATTAGGTTCTTTTGGCTTCCGCTATCAACAATAAAAAACAGTGGGGTCCCCTTCACCCACATCTGTGAATGAAAAAGGCCCTCACCCTCTTCAGAATCTGTTGATTCTTCTAGTTGAATTTTTGTGGTTGCGACAATAGTAGTGGGGTTTGCGTCGATGATCTGTCTTCTATCGATATTTTCATAATCAAATTCTGAATCAGGTTTCGAAACCTTGTCTTTTATCTCGACCACCAATGATTGTTTTGAGTGAAATTGATCGGTGTCGTGTCAGGGGATTTTGTGGAAATCACACCATTTTCCAGTGTCCTTCTTTGTCTTTCCCTAACACTTATTTTCCTATGGCTTGGACTAGCTTTCAGGATGTTGTTTGTTAGGGCCGTCTTTATCATACTTTGGTTTTTGTGGATTTACAGACCCGAACTCTTGTTGGTTTTGGTGCTTAAACTTCTGGTCGATTTTAACAACATATCGATAAGAATAATCGAGTCATGAAATGTCCAGAAAATCCATTTCAGTTTGGATGTATTTGTGTAAATCCCCACAATATTTTAGAACCAAATGTAATTCAGAGTCTTTTGATACCCATCTTGGTGTGCGAGGTATGGAAGGTATTGGTAAAATTCGTAACTACTTGTCCTCTTTATTTCCGCAGTGTGGTCCATCTCATGTACTGGTCCTCATTGTGTCCAACAAGGTAATAATGTTCCTTTACCGCATCCACAAAAAAATCCGAAGTGGGCTTGACCCCATATATTCTAGACTCCTCCGTGGAACTTTTCTCCCAGTAAATTTACCACCAATGTTTGACATGGGGGAAATCCTTAAGGAGTGTGAAGGTGATCTTTTCCCTGTCAGAGAAATTATGAACATCTAAGGCATCCACACTTATCTGTCCTTCAAATATGAGAATATCAAAATTAACTTGTACCTTGAAAGGAGAGGTACTTCCAAAGTGGTCTCTTGATGAAGATGCGGTTGTTGTTATCGATAGGCATTGAAGTATGTGGAAAAAATTCTCTATTATTTCATCCCTCTGTCGCATGAGATCTTTCTCAAGAAATAGATTAATAAAATCGTTTTCTCTGTCGTTTTTATTTTTTTCTGCCATGGAGGGTTTTTTGAATGTGTGAGAGCAATTGTATTCAAGAGAGACAAGCTCAAGACCAAACTTTCTATACTCGGACCTCGTCAGGGACATGCACTAAAAAATGATCAAGAGCATCCTACTCTGATACAAATGATCCAGATTATTTTTTAGAACGAAATGAAAGAAAATATACTACAATATTTTTTAGAACGAAATGAAAGAAAAGATACTACAATGAACTACACATAAATATTTCCAGAAGTAGATAAATATAGTAATACATGATTTCTATTAATGAAAGAAATGTATAGAGACTATAAAAATACAGAGTGAAAGACTCACTAGAATGGTGGAAGCTTATCTATGAGAAGATATGTGATGTCTACTCGCATTCGCAAGAACATCATTATTACAATGAGGCTCCAAAGGCCTTTTTAACATAAGTAAAATCCAAATCCCTAACCCTAGAAGATGTAAATCCAAAAGGTTTGGGGGCCCCGTAGTTGATTCATCAACTTTCGGGGAGGTAAATTTTGCATATGATCTTTGTTTGGGGCGCTCAATACATCATTGGAAAGTTCTAACCGAGAAGAATGAATTTAGTATGGCACAATTTAGTGCCTTTAGCAAACTCTTGGTCCCCAAATCCCCAAAAAACATCGTTTAGGGCCTCAAAACAACAAGTTTGGAACCCAAAAAATGACAAGATGGAAAATTGTTTTTCGAGCCCGTGGAATAGGTGCGTGGCCATCGATATCCACATGGATCATGGTATAAATACCATATTATTAAACGTTATATCATTCCTCTCATAGAGAACAAATTCTGGCACACCTTAGCGTTTGAACTACTCTCTGTAATCTTGTATAATTTCCTTTGCTTTCAAGGGTTTTTTCTGAGTACATTGGAACAGTGGGATGCTTCTGCATTTTTTTCCCGAGATGAATACTGATCTGAATCCATCCACTTCATTGATAGAATGGGTGATTATCGCTCGACTCTATCAATCCCTCCTTTCGAATTTCGACAGTCACAAAATCTGATCCAAATCGTCAATCCCTCGCAGATTCTGAGAAGCGTGCTAGTTGTTGCTAATAACTGAAGTTTTTACTGGAGGTGACAATCTCCTTAACTTCTCCTTAACTTGGCATGTTAATGTTAGATATTTTTAAAGGCCTTAGTCCTGGTAGATACTCCTACCCATTAACTTTTCCTTTAGCATTGAACGAGCTTTCATTGCTCTTGAATCTTGCATTTACGTTTTTAGTGAACAAAATTCTATAGAAGTTAAGACTATCTTCAGAATTTATTGACCCTCTTATCATATTTTCCTTCTATTAAGGACTAGTATTTTGGATGTGCTACGGTCCCTTTCGGATCATGATTTTTGATTTACGAGAGCAGACCAGAGGTGTTAAGATCGAATTTGAATAATATACTATGCATTTTATCCTACTAGATTGTGAGTGAAGTAGTTTGTAATCTTGTAGTTGATGAATGCATGGTGAGGTCTCATAATACTCTCACATCTTTGCTTGTTAATTTGTAGTTTCGTGACGATTAAAGGTAAAATTGATTGGAAATATAAATTTTAATGAATTCTTACTAGAATCACCGGTTTTTTTTTTTTTGGGTGTAAATCTATTATCGTGTAAATGAACAAGAACCATATAACTAGGTTGATGTTTCCCCCTTGATAAAAATAAGTATAATGTTATGAATGGAATGGAATTGAATTCGCAATTATTAACATTACCAGTTCGGTGACTAATTATTATTTGTTAATTGATCTTAGGTACTCATGTTACTATATGGTAAGAGGTGTATTTATAGT
This sequence comes from Picea engelmannii, assembly GCA_009831015.1. NCBI lineage: Eukaryota > Viridiplantae > Streptophyta > Pinopsida > Pinales > Pinaceae > Picea > Picea engelmannii. The sequence continues at coordinate 452,525 of ML781222.1, read as the reverse complement.
AGTTAGTTTCTTTAATGTCCATTCTTATTTAGAATGATTAAGGACATATATTACACTATATAATATTATATCCTGATGTTCTGATTATTGACATCATTTACCTAGTATCAAATCTGTAATAACTCCTCCCAATGTATACATACATGGACTAACATGACTATCTAGACTTTTCATCACACACATTAAAAATTAGATATTACAATCTTATGTGGAATGAAATATAATAGTATCTTCCAAAAGAAGCTAATTATATTCTTTTAGTTATCGTATAAATAGTGACAAGATTTAATTACAAAAATGAAGTTTTCACTATTATAATTATTGAATATAATAATTAGATATTACAATCTTATGTGGAATGAAATATAATAGTATCTTCCAAAAGAAGCTAATTATATTCTTTTAGTTATCGTATAAATAGTGACAAGATTTAATTACAAAAATGAAGTTTTCACTATTATAATTATTGAATATAATAATATATGGGTTTAAGTGCAATTTCTAGTTATGGCTCATATTATTTAGAATTTTAGGATCTTGATATTACGTTGGTAAATTTAATTAATCTTAATTAATGTGACTATATATTGTCGATGCACTAGAATTGAGTTATTGTAACTTCGTTAGAATTACTTTGTATTGCATAGTAATGGAAAACTTATAATGCTAGTGATGAAAGATTTGAATTTTAAGTTGGGAAATTTTCCTTGTTATATGCGAATTTGATAATGGGATATAAATATTAGTTATGATGGTTATGTATCAAGTTGAAGTTATGATCCACCTAATTTAGTTGTACATACCAAAATGGCGCTAGAGATAAATAGATCATACTATATTGAATTATCGGTTCTTGAGCAAGAGTTTTATTTCTAAATTATTGATGTTGAATTCTAGGATTGATGGTTATACTAGGATTGGATATAAGGGAATTAGATACCCCGATGTTCCTCAGAACAGTCATCAATCTTGAGACCTTAAATGGTCAAAAAAAATTGGACGAATCCTGGACTTGAGCATTTCTTATGTGTCTTGGGGGTCCTAACCATGCATGATAGGTTGGGCAGGTAGTTCTTTACATTATTTACCACAATGATGTGTTAATTATGTGTCATTATTAAATATGTTAATGCATGGAATTGTGTGTTTCTATCAATTATAATAATGCACTGATTTTGTTTTGTTATTAATTAGGATGATGTGTCAATGGTGTTTCTATTCATTATGTGGCGACGATTAATTTCCTAATACAAAAAAAAAATTACGTATTGTACATCACTATTAGTTGTCGTAACGCAAGGGTCATTACAGTTCAATTCTAATAATTTCTGCTACATCAATCAATGTTTATATATAATGTTCTACTTTTGTAACACCCTGTTTCCCCCAGCTTGTAAATATAAATGGATCGGCCAAGAACTATGGAAAACTCATACATGTGAATATGTGATGTAAATAGACCTGGAGGAAAAGGTCAATAAATGTGAATGACATTTTGAACTTATTGCAGGACTGCTGAGAGGGGATGTGAAGAAAAAGAGACCACGATGGCGGTGGGGGGCACTTGAAAAGGCGGCGTTAACTCCCACCGAGAATTAAATACCGTATTTGGACTTCACTGGCCCGGGGAACCAAAAGTGGCTCGCTGGCCATGAAAAATAATGGCTCGCAGACTGGTAGGCGGATGGCTTGATGAGGGATGGGATGGTGAACCGCCCATCCGTAGAGCCGTCAGGCCTGATCAGTGAGAGGGAAATCGTGCCACACGCAACCTCACGAGAGGATAAGGCGTATGGCAGAGGTGATTAAGAGGGTAGACGCGAGGGGAACTCTGGCATGATGCAGAGTGAGTGATAGCAGAGAGGAAGGATTGCAACCTTCGCTCCTAGTCACTGGCAGACAGAGAGACGCAGTCTCAGAGGATCGTGGTCTCAGCTCGGGGGTGGCTAGTGGTAAATCCGTTGGGAGTCACTGAGCCTACGGTTGGGTGGAAATGAGAACCCCTCTTAGTAGTCGCACCCACTTCTGGTGTTATCTCTGATAAGTGTTTTATATGTATTGCATCTTGAAATTTATAAACTGACATGTATACATATATGCTCATAGAACTGTGATATTGTGAATGATTTCAGTGTAAGAATGCCTGTGCAGTGTTTTGATAAGAAATAATAGATATATGCTTATAACCCTACATGGATTATGTTGATGAATAGATTTAATTATGCATGAGATGAACCCCGTCAGACTTCCAGCCCATCCTTGGGGATTTGCTTTCCTTTGTCTGTTTCCAGGAATTCCCTGGAATCGATCTCTTCATAGAGATTCCCTTCTTAGAATGGTTTACCAAGAACCCAGAAAAAGTACTTGAACTCACAAGTCTTAATAACCTTGTACGAGGATAAATGACCTTCTTAAGATTCCAAAGTATCTTCAAAGAAATAGGTAACAAATCGATGGATGAGATCCTATCAGAAGACCCATGGTCATTCACGACCATCAGATTGACGGAAGTAGTCGGAGCGTTATACCCCTTGTTCCTTTTCCTTCTATCTTCGTGGATAGCGAGGAAATTGGGACCGTAGGTTTCCCAAAGTCCATGAGAACGTGTGGACCGTTGATTCTTCCACATCAACAAAGTAGTGGGAGAGTGCATGGGGTGGGACAGATCTGAACCGTTAGATCTGAGCAGAGATTCCATCAGCCGTCAGATCTCAGGAAAGTTGCGCATGATTTAAGTCCTAGTATGCCGACGAGGAGTCCCGGAAGAGTCATCGGGATATCAGGGTCATCGGGGTTTGACGGTCAAGAGAATCAAGACCTTGTAGGTCACGAAATCCTGAGAAAGGATCCTGTCCGTTGATCTCGGCAGGACACGCGTCAGACATCAGGACCGGAGTTGGGACTTAACTCATCGGGGATTTCAGGAGTGAAGAGATCGTGGCATTAGGATTCGCGATCCGTGAAATCCTGAAAAGATCAGAACTGTCCATCAGCAGGGACACGTGTCGGAATATCCCGAGGAGTCGGGGATCAGAGAATCGGAGTTTTCGAAGGCGTGAAACTCTTACCTGTTGGAATCGCGATCCGCGATGTCCCGGCAAGATCAGGACCGTCCGTTGGCAGAGGACACGTGGCGGAGATCAAGCACCATCGACATTTGGTGCATCGGGAAATCGACATTTCTAGGGACAAGAGGTCGGGAAAGTCCCAGGTGAAAACCCCGACATAATCCGAGCCGTCCGTTTCAGAGGGACAGGTGTTGAAGATCGGACGAGAGTCGGAAAATCGGGGAATCGACATTCCCGAGGTCGAAGGAACCAGGACATCGGAAAGTCTGAAACCCCGATGGGGGACAAGGCTACGGTCTTATGAGATAGATGTCATGTGGACCAAGAGCTTAGCCTGGAGGGCTAGCAGGAATTAGAGCGTGTCGGGAGTTTGGAGACCAAACCCCGATGAACGGAAGAGATTCCGTCGGGGAATCTCATGGCCTATAATGACCGTTAGATGCGGAAACAAGACGGTAATTTAGGCTAGGATGTGGTTATGCTTTAGGATAAGTAGCGAGCAGATATGGACGGTCAGAGTCCACCCGCCCAGATCTACGGCTGAGGTTCGATTCCGGACCCCCCCTTGCCATTCTACCTTTAATGGGGGGGGGTCCGGAATTGGTCGCGCAACTCTCGAACGGTTGAGATTAATTCATCGCGATCAACGGCGCTCAAGTGGATTCCGGACCCCCCTTGCCATTCTTCCTTTAAGAGGGGGGGGGGGGTCCGGAATATTGTGGCGTGTGAAGTGGGGCCCCTCCCTATTATTATGACCACCGTGTCGCATTTCCCTCCTGCCACCTGTACTACACCTAACCGCGTGACGGGGCTTGTTCTCTTTGGCGGTTCTCTACTCGTGTGGAGGTTTATTCCTATTGGCCATTCGCTGACCCCATGGGCATTCCTCCCTGTGGGACGCTCGATAGACCTGTCGGAGATTCGATGGTTGTAGAGTCTAATGTTTGGGCATTACTGTAGTGCCTAAGCACGAAACACAAATAGACACTGCGTCCAAACTAGACCGTGATCCTGACCCGCGATCACATGAGAACGGAGAAGAAAAGAGATAGAGCCATCTTATGCTGGGCCTCCTTGGATATTTAGGAGTTCAAATCCGACAGAGGACCGGAAAAATTTGATTTAGGCAGCGGGTATGTTACAAATTGGTATCAGAGCATGGTTACAACACTCGGCCTGATTGGGCTCATGCACGAGTCGCGCCTAAACCTTGTTCAAGACACTCCTATGAGGAGTAATCCCCTGATTTAACTATCTCACCCAGGATTAAGAACTTGGTAAGTGAAAACCCGAATGTCTGTGCATGTGAAAGAGTTATGCATTTATGCGCCATTTAAAAAAAAATAAAAAATGAATTAACTCTTGACTAATAGTCAGCGTTTGTCTTTTCACTCAAGCGGATGATCAACCGCAGGAATCCACAAACGCAGAAAATGGTGACTCACCAAGAGGTGGGAGAAGGCTACCACAACAGAGATGAAGAGTCAGACGAAAGAAGAGCAATAGGAACCACTCCAGACCTAGCTGAGACTGTGAGGACTCTCATGGTCGAATTGAAAAGCTGCAAGGCCGATAATGAAAGGATGATGAAAGAACAAGAAAAGAAAACCGAAATTAATGCAGTTCTACTGCAGAGCTTATCTGACCTACAGCGAGAAATGCAGCATGACCCTGAGATGCATAATCATGGTCGTGTCAGTGGTCACACTGAGAGAAGCACATTCAGAAAGGC